>JAARMF010000347.1:66722-99780 GCA_022844705.1 Toxascaris leonina | reverse complement strand
GGGGTTGAAGGGGAGCTGGAAAATGTTTGCTGTGAATGTGATGAAACCTTGAATAAATCAGGACAAACGTTCGACTACAATGAAAAGCTCGTCGTCGGATTTGGTGGTCCTCCAGCTGCACTAATGAAATCCGGTTGTACCATAACGACACTCATCGCCGTCGACAGGATCATTGCACTGTATTTCCCGATGAAGTATTACGCTCTTGAACGAAGAAGGTACTCATGCCTATCAATTTCTCAATATGTCGCGACAATCTTGTGGAATCGCTGTGCTCACTGAGCAGTATTAATTTGTTGCAAGACTTTTATAAATTCCGTGCCTCGAATTCTGCGTCCATCGAAGATGTGCTTTGTCGTTAGCATTCTTTCACGATTACTCAGTGATTGCTCGCGCAGACATACGCAGTGAGCCACAAAGCTTTGCCGGAAGTTTGGTCGGGGTATATGATGAGAAAGTTTAATGTTCACTGCGGCTCGAAATTTCGACAGGAACTTCTCAACTGTTCTAAAGCGAGGTGTGTGGTTCATACCTAGGCAATTTTCAGCGCGTTCGTAGAATTGACCTGATAGGACGTTGAACCTCGGAACATTGACTTTTGAGCCCCCCACAACTGAATCATGAATCTCAGAGCGCAGCTTTTTTACAAAATTTCGAAAGGAAACTGGCGGAAATGCGGCGGAATGTATTGGAAGGAAAATAACTGTTTGTTGTTTTATTTGAGTTTATTGTACCTATTCATGCTAATGTCAACGTCACATCAATTGGTGCGTGTTTGTACCTATCCAATCACAGTTTCATTGCCACATTCGAGCAGACCAAGGATGAACGCAGAGCAACTTCACAACACAAATCAGGCGTTTGAAGAAAGTACGGTATTCGCTGTCAGGGTTTTAGATACGTATCGGGGTTTTAGATACGTAATCTCCGATGTAAGATGAGAGAGGATGCCTCCCCTATCATACGGAGTTACAAAAAATGAGTTCGGCTGGAAAGTTTGGAAACTTTTTCGAGCAACTTCAAACTTGTGACATTCAAATTTGCGTTATTGTGGGCATATCCACTCGCATGCGATCGTTCGTTTTTCTTCCCCACCCCCAAACTGAACTCTTCGGCACTGCTGGATCGCCGCCATTGGACGTCAAAACTGGGCCATTTTACGAAGGATACCAGCAAAACCAAAAAATTCGACAGCGATCGCAACGAATAAGTGAGGCTTTGGCTGGTGCTAACGCCAACAAGTATAGCCGAGGGCAAAAGGCAAAAACGGCGGCGCACCTTTACCATCGAATCCGAGAAAAGCAGACGAAATTGCGAAATTTCGGGCGGCTGGTGGAAAAAAGAGACACAGGATGATGGGTGGTGAGTCATACAAGCAGGCGGAAACCCTGCATTTTCCATTGATTATGGCTAGACAAGTTGCTTGAGAATTTGCCATTTGTTGGAGGCAGCCAGCCGCATTTTTGATCAGACCTGTTGGAAATGGTGCGATGATTAATGCATCCAGGTGGAACTGGGTGGACGGCACAAATGAGCCTCGCACTTGCGCAAAGATCCGATAACCGTGGTAAATTCTTGTTCAATGGATGCATCCTCTTTGTGCTTCTCCAGTTTCTGGGTGCAGCGTACACTCTTCATGTGCGAGCGAAAGGGGATACGGCAACCCTCTTGGTTTCCCCAGCGGTAGTAATGTTTTTGATGCCGTCATTCTAGAATTCCTGCCTTAATAATGAACTTTTCGTTAATTTCTGCACCGCATCATTCGAGCTGAATTCCAGCACTGCTTCTTGTCACTAAACCTACACTTCTCTAAAGCAACGTTTAGTAGTATTTTCGGCAATTATGTTGGTGAGGTATGGGTGCTTGTGCATTGGGTGTGCTAATTTCAGGTATCTCATTCTCGGCTTCGTTTTCTCGCTGTTGATGGCAGTTTTCGATTGGCTGATACTTTATGTGCTTTCTCCTATTTTGTCATCTACCGGGTGCTCGTCGTTCGCCTGCTTCCTGTCCAGGGTGAGCGACTCAATGTCAAAATCTATAAAATAAAAAATTAAATGGCGTTATTCATATAAAACAGAAGTGTCGAATACTGAATATTTTGTGAGAAAATCGAGTACGCAAGCCTGCGCCGCCCTCCATTTTATGCGAGACTGTGCTGAGGGCAAGTGACGAATGGCGAATCTGTTTGCTTATGCTCAATGTACATGGGCATATTTTCGATCGCATTGATAATGAAACCACTAAGTGGAGAAATTTTCATGTAAAACGGCTTTCAGGAATCTCGCACCTATTGGGGATTATCAAACACTGTCATGAATTTCGTGTCATGCATTTTGACTATTGGAGTGGTGCTTGGGCTGAAGAAACTTCGTTCAGAGCGCAGTCGAGAAATTGCGAAGGAACGTCGTCAATGCGACGATAGATCCGTGAGCGGGATTCCTTCATTTGCTCTTTGGACGGGTGTGATAGGTAGTTCTGTTATATATCTTGCATAGACCTTCCTCATTCTTTTAATTTCTTTGGGATCTACAAGGGGAGACGTCTCGCAATGGACAATACTCCTCTCCACGCTTCTTCAGAAAATTGGGAAGTTGGCAACAATCAGCGGAGATCCTGTGAAATCCGCATGGAGAACACAGCGGGAGAGGAGCGGATGAAAAAGACAGTGTTATCGAATGTGGGTACTGCCACATACTGCGCAAGTGGCACGTAGTCGAACTCTGGGGAATCTGATCATTGCGGTTGTCCCAGCGCCCTCACTTTTCCCTCTTGGCAGATAGTGCCGATGTTTCTAGCAGATAAGCAAAGGCGGTAATGCCGATAAGTGAATCATTTACAGTGCTGATACAAACAGTAGTGATGTTTCATTCCTCGTTCTTCTTTCGTTGATGAGAGCAATAAAAAAAGATGCATTTGCACTCAATACACGTAAATCAAGACGATCTCTACAAGTTTAACATCACAGTGCGCTTCACGGCTTGGCCTTATCAGAGATTAAGCAGCTCTTCATCGTGGCATCCTTGAGCCATCCAAGTTTTGTCAAGTTTTCAAGTATAATTTCCGTATCGCGGTCGACCTTGGAAATCAGTGAGACTTCTAAGCAAAGCACCTAATTTGTTTAGCTCATATGCTTCACACAGATTTTCGTTTCAGTCCCATCTAGTTCATTAATGTCGGTTCAGTTACCTCATGGGCTCATGCGCTCTCACTTCCTTCACGAATGAAATAAAGCCTCTTTAGGCCAACTTGGCTACGATCTATATTCTGATTGTCTCGGCAACTTTCGGTATAATTCCGAGCATGATCAACGGATGCGTCCGTTACTTTAATTTAACGGTATGTTATTCATCGCACCACACCTTCACATTTGCCGAACAAACAACTTTACACTTCTTGCATGTTCAGAGCCGATATCAAAAATGGTGGATAGCAAAGAAAACAAGTTGGAAGACACAGTCATTTTGCTCCAACTTGCTTCTGCATTAAGTGAGACAAGGGGGCACGCGAAAATGATTCTGCATGCGGAAACATTTCCTTCCAATTTTCACATCTGTGAGAGCGAATTTCGCTCCGTCTTTCTTACCATTGGAAAACTCGAGGCACCAATTAAAAATTTGCAGCTCGACTTCACCTGCAATATGAGAGACCCTTTAGCGCTGCGTTCGTTTACCTGAGCCAATTGTCACTGTATGTCGACAATGCTCAAGCTGTTCAGGATCTCAAAATACGCCTTTTCATCCTTCTGGGCATCACGATTTCCATGCCACTTCTTCAAAGCTAGGACTCTATTTTTCCATTGTTTTGCGGGATTCATTGTTACAACGATCCAACGCAATGGATCGTTGCAACAATGAATGGATCCTTAATAAATATTATGCTTCGAATTTCAGCACTGAACGACGTTTAAATTTTTCTACAACTGCGGCAACCTTCTCCTCAATCTCGTTCAGTGATCGCTACAAAAGGAAGCGAAAGTCCTACTTGGGAGCTTGGGAGGACGAATCGCTGGCTTAGCAGGGAGGGGTGCTTGGAAAATCACTGGATGAAAGCTGTGCTTAGATACGTATTGGGTGGAGTCGGCAGCTTTAGTTTAACCTTCAACACCGTTTTCCGTTCGAGGTCTCCTGAGCCGTTTTATGATACTCCCTCCACATCGTCAGAAGCGTTTTTGGCGGCGCACTTCATTTCACGAACCGCTTCTGATCGCTGAGCAATTTCATCAGTTAAGCACATTCAGTTTCATGTCGTACTCTCTTAGGTACTGTAGCACTTCTAGTTGTCAGTCCGCTAGTTTGCCGCCATCACACTTCAAATGTTACTGCTTCCTTGAATCACCTCGTCATTTCCACACCGGCTGAGATAGTCTACGATGTTTTTATTTCGCCTCTGCGCAGTTTGAGGGTCAATAGTCTGGAATAACGGTGATGCCATCGGTAGTCGTGCCATCATGCAACGAGGCATTCTACTTTTTATACTGTACTTGCACTTATGGCAGGTATGGTACAGTATTTTACCAAATCAAAATTCTCAAGCGTAGTGCAAGTACAGTACAGCTCGGTTCTGGGCGGGCGCTAAAGGAACAGAATTGTACCGATTCTTTGGAAAAAGTACAAGTAGGTTATACTATTTTTTCACTGTTCTTGGGCGCACTCTTTCATCCGCGTCGTCCCCAACATTACCATTTCTCGAAATTACTGACCCTCTAATGACTGAGAAGTTGTGGAGGGAATCCTCCGAAGAGGTCAATAATAAGGCAAAAAACCGTTCATAACTTCTCCAAAGGCTAATGACTCTACCCAATTAGTCTCTAAGCGCGTTCCAGAGGAGGGATTTTTTGCGATTGTTCAGCTGCGCTGAATCCGCAGCTCCTTCGAAGTTGGGGAGTAAGCCTTTTGCTCTCTCTTCTGGAGAGCAAAGGGGCTACTCGCTCACTTTGAAGAACCACTGGAAAGAACGAATCAATACTGTATTTTGGATGGACAATTGGAAGAAGGGAAGAAAAAGACGTAGGAGACGTGTAAGCGGCAGTTCGACGGCCTGCCGCTGTTGAAATTCGGAGCGGAATGTGTATCAAGGGTTCACACATTGCTGTAACGATCCACTGGAATAGAGATGGATTCAGCGGAAAAAAAAACACTGCGGGATATGAACAAATTACTGGACATCAAGGTGTGCAGGTGACTGAACAAGCCGATCTTAGGATCCTCGAAGGCGTGGGCTCCGATGAGTCATCAATAGATAGTGTACTGGCTCAGGCACAAACATGGCATGCACTTTTGTAAATGAGCACTAGGTACTGCATGTTGAAGCACGATAGGCGCACTGTAAAGAGATAGCTGCAATAAGTGGCCCAGGCCTCGTAGATGATAGTGGGTCTTTTCGCTCTGACGACTACATGTTGAATCCGATGGGAATGATTCGCAAAGACAAACAGAAGATTTGGGCTTGATATGCGATTTCCAAAAAGACCGAGCTTCTCACATACTGGAGTTAGTGTTGGTAGGCGGTGTGAATGCAGCCGATGTGGTATTGAAATTGATGCAGGGATATGGGTCACACGGAAGTTAGCGAAAACACCGTCAACGGTTGAACCACTCCGTTCATGTTCCGAGGCGAATTTAATTTGAACAGTGCAGCGCTCGTGTGCTAGCGTATACAGCATTTCTGAAATTCAACAGAAATGCAAATAAATTCGTGCACACAAAACATGTGGTGGAGAGGGGGAAGAAATTTCACCTTGTCCTAACTCTTCAAAGGATCGTGATTCGTATGCCAATTTCCTTAGCAGCTGGTACGTATCTTGTTGCGAAAGTAAATGTCCTGTGCGTTCTCCCATTCCTCTGTTTCCAATCTCAGTTTCTGTTCTCTGGTGCAATTCCAAACTGTTATACTTCATAGCTGTACGAGTCATTAATATTCAAATGTCATAGAACTTTCCAATGTTTTTAATTTCGACCTTTGATATAATGTTGTCTTCCTGCATTGATTTCGTATCCATTCGGAAACCTGTATCTTTCCATTTGCGAGTTGTCCACATGTGGAAATGGATGGTGACCATCCAGTTGATCAGACGATATGGCAGATGCTTTTCGAGGTTTCGACGCGCGCGGTGTGAGTCTGAAAAATGTGCCTTAGTGATCCCAACCAACCAATAATTGCATCGGTTGCGTTCTTGATGTAGGAAGTACTGATTCTATTCTGAAGCTTCTTTCGGTGATTTTTAAAATCTTTTCAGTAAGTGATCGCACTATTCTGATGGCTTTTGTTCGTTCTACTCATTAATAACGTCACTTTTCCTGTCCTGTGCAGTTATGTCAAGAAAAACCTAAGGTGCAAGAAGTGCAGTGTTGTTATCGTACTTTTGGAGGCCAAATTACCTGATACATTTCTGTGCCAAATTCGCGACCGCGCAGTACGATGGTGGGAAGAAAAGAATACGTCGAAGAGATGGTCGTGAATTCCACTTGCTGCACTTTTGTTTATTATTTCCATCTGCAGTTGTAAAAGCACCCATTTTCTAGAACGTACCCATTAAATGCCGAGTATAGAAGAAGAATTCATTTGGTGGCATTAAAGAGGATGAATTATACAATAATCTCCCATAAATCTCCGACGGATGGAGCCATGAAAATTTAAAAGGCGAGAAAGGCAGTTGCAGTTTTCAAAGCAGTTTAAAACAATCTGACGTACAAGAAAAGCCTGAGATATTGCACATTTACTCGCTTTTGTTGGCCTCACTGAACAATCTTCGATAGAAAATGCAGCCCGAGGTTTCACATAAACAGTTTTTCGCCGCACAACAAACGCTTGTGTCACCTCTGGACCGAGCGCTCAAATTGAAACTGTGAAAGCGCATGTCTGTCTGGATAAGGTGCATTTTAAGTACAAGCACAGTGAAAAGATGGTACAGTATAATTTCACTTTTTCGAAAGAATCGATACAATTGTGTTCTTCGATCATCCCCCGAAAATGAAGCTGTACAGTACCCATGATGTTCTAGCCGATTTTCAATTTTTGTAGTACTGTAGTATACTTGATATTACCTGATATAAGACACAAAAGATGCAATACAGTACAAAAGCATCACTTTCGAGCTGGAAGTGACGTGTCGTGCAACCCGATCAGATACATTGCTTCGCTTAATGACAAAGAATAACAATCCCAAAACGGTCAAGAATCCCGCTACAGCAGCTGTGTGGCAGTGCTGCTCAATTTTTCCTTCGTTGCTGTGCTTGTCAACCGCATAGGATTATTGAAGTGTGATAAGAATGCTTCATCTCCCGCCGACTTGCTCGACGCAGTCAGTTCCTTGCTTTGTTTCAGAATCACGCCGTTCGTACGCGGCAACCCTATTGCCCATTCTGCCACTGAGAGCGCCAAAAATCTCAAAATATTGTGAAAGCGGTTTGGGGATCCTCCTCAACAGGCCTAGCATAGCAGGATTTCAGAGTACGCGCTTTCAGATCATCAACGACGTTGGCTTTTTTACCGGTGTTTGCGCCTCAGTCAGTGGCCTCTTACATGCTTTCATTTTTGGTATGGCTCATCGGGATATTCGCTGTCATATTCTCCGAATGTTCTTCTACAAAATATCTGCTCCAGCAAGCGCACCTGTTCAGAGAGCTGAACCACAATTGATGGCATCTGCAAGAGGTATACAGAAAAATAACTGTTTCAAACTCCTCCTGCTTGAAGTGCTGAAAGTACTGAGAAAGAAATGAAAGAAATGTTTATTCGCCAATATGTGCAACTTCGAATTTTTGCAATACAACATTTCTCATCTCAAGCTCTTGCTTCCAGAAAACACATTTGAGCGAGCAAAAATTTTGTCTTGCACTCTAACCTGATTGGACTTTCCTTACTAATTTGCTTGCCCTTCCCACTTCCTTCCTCCCGCCTCACTCTTCTCCACCTTACATCGCCCGCATCGATCAAAAACTTTTCCTTACCGAAGGCACTGAATGCTGTGAAATGGCATAAGATGCTTTCTCAGTATGGAGCATGTTGTGCTAAAGAGAGCGCTCATTTGATCATTACATTTAATAGTATTCTGTGTCAGCCTTGCATTCATGCTATTTTTGTGTCACTTTTAATTTCAGCTGCGGTCTGTTCGAAGCGTGGAGCGCGACAATGTGCTCATTAAGAGATCTAGCTGTTCCCGAGCATGAGTACTTTTGTTCGTATTCACAGAACTGTGGTGGTGATCATAGTTCCTGTGAAGCCTTCGAAAGAAGTTGCTATTCTTGGTGGAGAGTTTCGTGGTTGAGCCAATTTCGCTGCTGGTGCGTTGTAATACAGGGATGGCTGATTATTTGTGACGAACATGATTGTTCGGATCCAAAGGTTTCGAGCAATTGCTTTTCTCTCCTCTTCACGCTTTACGGCTAATTTCTTCCATGATTACATTGTATCACCATGTCATCAATAAATTACTTCCTAAGTATCAAGCACTGCATGAACGAGTGTGGCCTCATGAGAAACTGACGAGTAGTTGTGTCGCAAAGCGTGTGTCTATTCGGAATGATTGTAAAATTGGTGGACATTTTCAGGGAACCGATTTTCGACGACAGTTGGAACCACCTCTGTTGGGCGCTTATAACAGGGATGATTCCCATTTGAGCTTTTTGAAGCATTAGTATTAAAGATTCAATGACGAACATAGCTCCATTTGTTCAACGACCAGCTGACACCGATTAGAGTTACTGGCAATCACAGCTATAAGTATATTTAGAATCTGTATGAGGCGAGGGAATGTCGGGAGAAACGCAACTGCGAAGTACGAATGAAGCCAAGGTGGTCGTGATTTGCTCACAGCAGTCTGTGAAATGAAATGTTGCCTATTTGCTTGCCAATTGCTAAGTGTTCCCCCAATATAAAGATATGATTAAACATAGCATGTCCCTCAGGAAGTTAATTTCCGCACCTCAGCGATAAACTCTCGTGCATCTTCTCGATAACAACTCCACATTAAACTTACTCAGTGTTTGTGTTGTGTGTATTTGTTGCGCTCCGTACAACAAATATATTAAATGTTGAGACAAAGTGCAACACTCCTCAGTAGCCGCATCGCCATCTTTATTTGAACACTGAATGCGCTCGTTGCACCAATCGCAACAGTATTGCCTGCTTCATCGTAACAAACGATGATGCGTTCAACTATCGCTGTCACTTTTCAGGTGATGAGTAATTTCAACGCGTTTCATTGAGATATGCACCTCCACCAAAAAAAGGCCAATTTCTTCTCTTGTCGTACGTTTCTAGCTTACCCAGCTTCACCTAAGGCACTCATTCCCCACGCCATTATGATCGCCGTTTTGACAGTGCTGTTTTCGCTGAGCTAGAGACTATGTGTCCTCAAGGGATCCTCGCAATATGCTGACGGCAGTCCAGGCTTTCTTCCCCAACGACGCCATCAAGCTCTCATGCTTTGCTCATGAACATTGCCCTGTTTCTAATCGTAGGACCTGTCAATTTAACTACGAAATTCTCATAGTTGGCAGGGGGTCCTTGTTGGAAGTGCGTAGGCTTTAACCACTCCAAGATTCGTACCCACTGCTACTTTAGTCGGAAGTGGAACACTTCATGCAGATGATGTGTGAGTGAAAACACGATGTCTTTCTATCTTTTGGCAGCATAGGAGCCGGCGATACCTCCAGTAAAAAGCTGTTTCCCATCTAGGAAAAAGTGGTTATAGTCCGTACGCTTGATCGCTTCCCACCCTTCGTCAAGCACCTGGTGCAGTGCAATGGAGCTTCACGTGGTGCTGTTCGCTGCCTCATCAAATTTCAAAACCTCTTCTTATGGAAACAGTTCCGTTGCCTCAAAAGTGTGCACATCCACGTTATCTCCAGTTTTATGCCATATTTCACTTTCAAGGCTGCTCGAGGCGATTTGGTTCCATTGTGGCAAATTTCGATAGCAATCAGCAACTGACTCGCATCGTCAAGATCTTTTGCATTTCACCTAGGTAGGACAATTCGGAGCTACGTGAGTAGATCACCATTAGAGACGAGATTTCCTCCAAAACTGCTGCTAACTTTCCTTTGAATTTAAGCTGCGTGCCAGCGAATGTTTTCATGGCTAACGGCTCGAAAAAATGTCCGAGAGTGAACTGTGAGATGTGATACTTGTGAGCCATCACTTCCTGACAACAATCCTCCCCCTTCTTGAAACTGTGCAGGTTGTGATCAAATCAGTATTTAAGCGGATATTTAGTAACTCAGTACTTCGGCGATTATGCGAATTTTGAGAACTCCAGGAATGATTTGCATCGAATAGTCATCCAATCTTTATTGTCGCTCTCATTCTCGCTCGCGATGATTCAAATTCTGATTCTTAGTGTTTTTTTTTGGCTTGCATTCGCTCCAGAAATCTATCAACGAAAACACTGTGGTGCAAATGCGCAGGGGAAGTGGTACGAAGTATGCATACTGCAAGCAATAAATTGTCGATGTTTGGCATATGCTGGCCAAGACCGCAAATATACAAACTAAGCAAAAAGAACTTCGCGAACGATGTGCCGTCCTGGTTGGACTCAGTGAAGTTACTGATGTCCCTCCCAGAGAAAGAAATAATAGTTCTGGATATTTTTGACAAAGTCAACTCCGATCCTGTCCCTCAGCAAATATTCAGAACGAGATCTCAGCAAGAAGGCAGAACGATATCCACTGAAGTTATCCATGGGAATCCCCACAACGCGAAGCAGCTTCTTCGTAACGCACGCAGAGTAAAGAGAACAAAATTCCAACACGTTTTCATCGTTAACGGCAGAGGAAAAAAGAAACAATGTGAGCAACGGCAGAAGCGCAAGGAAACTTAGCATGCCGTCATCCCACTGATTATAGAGGGCGGCCACTTAGTGCACAAAGTGGGGAGAAAAAATAAAGTGGCTGCGGAACATCCTCGCGATCAGGACCCTGCTAGTACGCAGTATGTCGAAACTCACGGCTAACAGTGCTCTCGGGAAGGGCGAATCAAAATGACACGAGCAATTCACGTTCGTCTATCGGTCGCATCAACATGAAACATCTTTTAATTACCTAATCTACAATTGCCGGTCTATTTTAAACAAGCTTCCAGTGTTAGAATCACTCCACCGCTTTGATGCTTCAGATGTTACAAGTCATTATGAAACGTGGCTGCCAGATAAAGTTCCCGATTGAAATCCAAGTACAATGTCCTTCGTTCAGACAGGCCATGCGGTATGAAAGGGGTTGGTGTCGCCATCCTAGCGAAAAGGCATCCTTCAATTGAAAGAACTGAAACACTGACGCTGAACTGTGCACGTGAACTGTTGAGTGCTGATTTTTTGTGTATATATGCTTCCGTTCCATACTTCGACTGATTAACCAAAGTACTCTTCCTGCCTTCACCGTGTACATGCGACACCATCTGGATGCCGTGATGATAGATTTAGACGTAGTCAGGGAGGCCATTTCTGAGCTCAATGATAAGGTGTCGCCAACACCAGACGGCATACCTTCGCGATTCATCAGGAAAGCCGCGACAGGCCTCTCTTACCTCCTATTTCTTCTGTTCAGGCGTAGTATTGCAATAGGCATTGTTCCAAATGCTTGAAAAACGCAATAGTCGTACAATGAGCAAAAAAGGCTTCCTTAAATCGTGTATCGAATTGTCGCCCCATCAGTCTTACGTCATCGTTTCCCAAGGTGCTCGAAATTATTTTGAGAGAATCACTGTTGAGTCATCTTAGCATTTCTGGCATTGTCAGTGATAATCAGCACGGTTTCCTCAGAGGAAGATCTACGCTCACACAACTTATGAAGTCCTACAGCGACTGGTAAGCTGCTGTCAATAACGGTTTCCGAATAGATGTAGTCTATATTGAATTTGCCAAAGCTTTTGACTCGGTGACCCATCCAAAATCACCACTGAATTTGGAGGCCTATGGGATCGGTGGCATTGTCCTAACATCGCTGAAAAATTTTTTATGTGGATGCAGTTTCAGAGTGGAAGTCGGCAATGCCTTGTCCTGCTTTCACTCTCTTCTCAGCGGGGTACCGCAAAGCAGTATTCTGGGGTCTCTCTTATTTCTGCATTATGTAAATGACCTCCTAGAGAAATTGACAAGTTGTTGTGAGCTTCACACTGATGACGTGAAGATATATAGGCCTATGATTGATCCCCAGGCCGACCACAACAAGCTATGTGAGAACATGGCTTCATCGGAAAAGTGGTCACATCTATAGCAGTTCGATATATCCGCTGAAAAATGCTTTGTATTGCATTCAGATTTCTCGACTGAATGCCCTGTGCGTTTACATGGTCTCGACCTTTCTGCAAAGAAAGTGATGAAGGATCCAGGTGTTTATTTGAGTTCCAACCTTAGTTGGCATGATCACTGTGTTGAAGGTTCGCGGAGGGCTGCTCAATTTGCGAACTATATTCTGCATGCTGTGCAATACAGTTGTGTAGAAAATTATCAGAAATCGTTCGTTGCTTATTGTGGCCCCATCTTAGAATACTGTACTTAAGATTTGTCCCCGTCTGTGAAAAAGGATATCAAAATGATTGGAAGGGTCCAACGACGCTTTACTAGGACAGCTTTCAGGAAACCTTTTCTTGGACCGTTCTAGTCCAATTATGAGCAGCAACTTCGCACTTTTGATTTAAAACCTCTGTTGCATCGTAAGGCGCAGTTCGATTTACATTTATGTTACAAGATCGTTAAAGACTTCTCAGGGATTCCGTTCGGGAGTATTTTCTCTTCTACGAAGTTTGCCTGGCGCTCAGGACTTCACCCTTTGCAAGTTGTAAGAAAAACAACGATTCGAATTGATGCGCTCAATTCTTTTGCTTTTCCTGTTGTTCCTATCTGGAATTCCCTACCATAAAATGTTGTTGTAGCAGGTAACGTGTCATGCTTTAAGCGACACCTGGAGCAATACGATCTATCAACAATATCTGCTGCCCGCCAGTTATAATCTATTACCAATTATGCATTTTGCACTCCTACGTTTATATTATTTATCATCTCTGCTTTTTGCTTTCATCAAACTCTGTGCGTTTTTAAACGCATGGTTATGAGCAATATTTGTAATTAAGCATGTATTATACTCATAAACTATAGCTCCTTGTATAATTATTCTATTGGACATGTGGTGCCATTCTTTCTTTATTGTAAATAAAGATATTCTACTGAAGTGAAGAATTTCTGTCTCCATGTACTTAACGCAGAATCCGCTCTTTAAATGCCAGTCTGAGATGAGCTGAATGAAAACTTTGTCACCAATCATAATATTATTTATTGTCAGAAATTCCATTTACACTCACGTGTAAGCTGCATTGACAAGAAACTTCTAGAGGAAAACCATGACAAGACGGCCGCCAATCTATCACGCTGGCTCCATATACATATGTTTGCCGACACCTCGTTTTTCTATCTTCCCATCTTTGAACCCCCGATTATAAATGAATGCATCCATAGGCACGGAGTTTAAAAATAAAAGCAAATCTTACAGTTCGCAATAAGCTGTGAAGTAGTAATGCACCACGTATGACGCCAACACCTGCTGTCGCGAAAACATCCAATCCAGTGCAGCAGCTTGTAGATGGAGGTCCACATGATACAGTGGCAGTGTAATATGGCAAACAGATTTGATAAACACCTTTAAAAAACATAAAAGAGCAGGAAAAAAGTGTTTGTGATCAACGCAACAGCTCATGACAGTCCGTATCTCATAATATGATTGATTCCGCCCGTCCTCTTGTTCAAACTCTGCTTTACATATGCACTTGTTCAGAATAATTGATGGAAGGTAAGAGAAACTCAATTCCATCCTGCTCCAAAGGGTGGGGACGAAGGGGAGGGGGAATGGAGTGGAGAATGGCGCAACTTGTTATTTGGAACTTTGATGTTTGCACTTGGACTTCAATTTTACTGTTGTATTTCGTGGATTCATTGAGCTTGAGCTCCGAGTTCATAAGATAACTGCGAACCACTCTGCTGATTCCCGAACACACGTTGCATCAATCGTCGTCGTGTGAACATTCGGATAAATGAGGAAGTAGAAAAGGCAGAAAACGACGAAACCAATGAAGAAACACATCTGTCAAATTGAGATAATAATTTCAGCTTTTGTGGCTAGTTCTTTTCAAACAGCTTTGAAGCGTCTGAGCAAAAGCTAAAACCTAAGAATAACTCGTCAAAGGGAATATGAATCATAGCAACGGATAATCACGCTATCGCAAAGAACGCAAAAAACGACAAAATGTCTGCATGTAAATACTTCTTGCTCGCGCTCACAAGTGCTGCTGTGAGACTCATATGCGTTCTCACTGCCCAGCCAGCAACCCCCTCACAAATTACTCCAGATTTTCTACGTCAGCCAATGGCAATGACGCCATGAATGTGTTGTAGTTTCGAACACCTGTGTTTCCTAATCACTCAACATATGCAATTGCCAGTGTTCGCTCATGAATGCGCGCATGCCCCGTTATATGCCCTCATTCGTTCGTATCCTAATTCCAATTCTGGAGTTGTTTATTCAGTTGAGTTATTCTCAAACGCTGATTCAACCCAACTCGATCTGTGCAATCGACAAGAGTTCAGCTACCGACTGCTCTCTTCATTCGACTGCTTAAATTATGTTTCTCTAGGACGACAGGACTGCAGTCTTAAATAACGAAAAATTTCATGAATCCGTCTCAGGCTGCAGGTAACCAATAGCTAGCTCACTTCGGGCTAGTCGCAGCAAGAACAAAATTCCCGATTATTTTCGCCCAACAACTCGCTGCGTAAACCAGTCGAATATTTCCAGACCATCATCACCGCAGAACAGAGAAAAGTGGAATTAGAGGCAGGAGAAAGTAAATCCATTTTCTTTCAGTACAGTGACGTCATGAGCTATCATCCATTTTTTTCCAAAACTGAGGAACATCTCACCTGAGTGATCCAATGAAACCGCCGCATGAAGCGTGGAGTAAAGCGTAACCTTGAATTTGATTTCAGTGATGCATTTCCGTTAATTGAGTCTGTAAATGGTGAAATTCAAGCGTTACTTAGGAATGATTAAGAAAGAATTCGTTCTTGGAGCATTCACAGAATTTGCCGTTTCTCGATGAGTCGACAAGATGTTGGTTTCCTGGAAAACGAGAGAAAAAATTTTGGGAATGAAGTGGAGGGTTATCACTTTCAGCGTTCCCTCCTCAAAACTGCGCGAAACGATGCAATTTCGAAGCTTCGTTCGCTCAGCACGAATGGAGGACATGGGATGAGGACAGGGTGGCGAAATACCGTCATCCCTATGTTCAATGATTGTGAAAACATATTCGATTTTAAACTAAAGTGACCACACCTCAGTGATTTGTTTGTGGCCTTGATGCCACTCTTCGTTTAGTGAATACCATCTTCTACTGACCACAACGATTCCTAATAGCGGAATTGATTTCGCGCACCACGATTCGTTTCTTGTCGCGTTTTTTTAAGAACAGCTGGAGGAATTAGCAATCGGGTCCCCTTGCATAGGTTCGTTGTAAACAAGTGAGTATACTACTACGAAGACAGCCGAAAACCATCTCCGCAGGCCATATAAAGTTTTGAGGAACTGAAAATCATTTGCTCAAGTGATACAAAATTTTGAGGCAATCAGGGCAGCTGATAGCCCAGCATAGATCGAGAAATTGATAGGCGATGTTTTCATGAATACCAGATGACATGCGCTGCTGCAAATTTTAGTATTCTTAGGTTGCATCTTTTCAGTTGACGATTTATCCTCATGATCGCACGTACATCCAACTCTCATTACTGATACTTGACACAGCCCTGTGTGTCGTACGAGACCACAGTTTTCGGCTTTTACCTTAATTCGCTACATAGCGCACATTTTCAGATGGAGTATGTTCGGATCTTTTCAACGGTGCATATCGGTGTTCAGTTGCCGAAACCAGCCCTGCATAGAATAGAAAACGTTGAGTGAAGCCAAGAACCGCTTCATTGCGCGAAGTGCATGCTCAGCTGGGCTCTGAATGCAACATCGTAGAAACGCAGTAGAAATATGCCTAGAAGTGCCCACATAATGATCTGAACATGAGGTGTTGCAAAAAATTTGTAAACGATATCGTTTTTCATCTTCCGGCATTGATTCACACTGACGTTGATCCTGTCGATTAGCAACGTTCCTCGCCCCGCCATTGCAAATTTTGGTGATTGTCGAACACCTCGTTAGCTGTCATCGCTCTACATCTTTTTTGTTTATCAAGTCCTCGGATAGGTCGACGTCTCACTTCCTCTCAATGTTTGACATCTGCGATGTGATGTGTATGTCCGAGTCCAAAGTCTGTCGATCAGCGCAAAACAAATACAGTACAAGCGAATCGCCTAGTAAACAGTGCCTACCATCACTCAACTTCCGTTATCGTTGACACAAATCTTGGTAGCAATCTACTGCGCAATAGCAATTGAACGAGGACAACTTCAGGTGCAGGCACATTTATCTCGGCAACGCACATTGCTACATCTTCATTGGAAAACGGTTGTTCACTGTTGCATTGGTGAATGGACGATGCGATACACATCCTCGAATCGAATGTAGAAAATAGTTCCTGTAGGAGAAAGTGCAGCGACCAATGCGTCCGTTAAGAAACTCTGTCTTTAAATCCGCAGGAAATGCGCGCGTTGGTGCAGCGTAGACAATCTTAGCATTCTGCGCCACATTCGTTTAAAACCGTCGTTGCATCATCTAGGTGTGTGCGGAAGTATGAGCGGAAACTATTTCTTTTGTCTCTTATTCGTTGCATCATTTCGACTATAACCTTCCTTTCAAGCTCCATTTAGAAAAGAGCAACGAATCTTTTGTAATGTCTATCTCGCACAATACGTTACTGTTCATTTAATGTGTTGAATTCCTGTGCGAATTACGATCGAAATGTGTTGAACAGATGTTGAATCACAGGCGTGCATCCTCTGCAGATTTATGGACACAACTTCGGCGTTGTAAGCTATGCTAGCAGCCGAGTGCACATCTCGCCCCCTTTCCAATTTCATTTTACCAAAGGAGCGGTTTACGCGCTCTAAATAAGGAGTAGATTGGCGTAAATTGTCATAGTGGTGCTTGGAATTTGCGTGAATCAACGAAAACGCGGTTTCTTTAACATCAGATCGCCCATAACTTGTTCGCTACCAAGGCGCAGAGGAGACTTCGCTTGTCACTTATACCCAGTTCATCTCTGTTGATGTCAGATATTGGCAAATGTTCTCTAGATCGGTCGGTGGTGCGAAAATACGTGTTCACATAGCTAGGAATATGGGATCATAGTTAAGTGAATAGCCGACTGGTACGAATCATTGGTACGTAATATGCTGAGACGGCTAGACGAACTTTAAGATCTGAGCCTTTGAAGGTATGATATTTCTTTCTGAAAGTTTGTATTTTCGGTGAGAATCAAGTTACTGGGTCCAATGAATGCATGTTTGTTAGAGAGAGACTCTCATAGTTAAGCAAATAGCCGATTGATGCAGAACATCTGACGTCCTATCCAAATCCGCGCTCATCTTAACGAAATTACCAGCCCTGTCACTGACAGAAACTCTAGTCTTAACATCAAGCACTCTTTCGTTTAACCAGCCTTGTCCACAGCAAAAAAGTGCAGATGACATTAACGACGTTTATGCTCCATTCACAAAAAATAGCTGGCTCCCTCATACGTGATGCCCACTTCCGGGTCTGTTCGTTCAGCTCCAGTTCTTTTTAGCTGCGCCATGTTTCTTTTTTTTCTAGAACGATCGTAACTTGTAAGCTCACCTACAGCTGTTGCTGTAGTTTTAGGTTATGGCCTTTCATTTGAGCTGATTAACGACGTCGTAGACTGAACCACTTCCATGGATGTTCCATTCGTGAGCATACGCCTCACTACTACTTCAGATGCCGAGCTCAGTATCTATAGCTGTTTTCGTCTAGTTACATGATACCCACCACATCAAGCTTGACTGTTTCGCACAAATCTCTTCCTCCCTGCACTGAAATGCTCAATCAGAATGAATCGTTGCGCTATAGTGGTCTACGACACGTCCGCTTTTGCGTATGGATGCAAAAGCTATTATGAGGAGGGTAACAGACTTCCATTGGCAAATCTTAGAGACTGAACAACTAGGGCTCAGCAGTGGTAGTTTACCATGAGAAGTGAATTTATCGATCGACGCATTCAGAGGTATTGGTGACGATGATCCCATATGTATAGCCGTGTATGTGCTCCCAGAAGTGGTGTTAACTCTGAAAGACAAAAAAAGCTCAAACAACTTCCGTAGCGAGCATGATACAAAAGTCAAAACGCCCCCAACTGCCACGACGATGAAGCTCTCAAACGGTAAGCAAAGAAAACTCTTTAAATGAAACTTTTGTTATCACTGATCGTAGCGCAGTTGCCCGAAAAGAGAACATGTCGAAGGACACTTGCACAAAAATGTGCATCAACTTGCTATGCTATGGATATTACCTACCACGATTGGCGCCAAGAAAATTCTAGACAAGTGCATCATCTTGTGCTGAGTGCTGACAGCGACGAACCATATGACTCATCTGGTTGCAGAAATTGGCGTATTTCAATGTTAGTGACGGGACTAACTGTTACTGTTTACCTGCAAGCCTTTCCGAACAATTCAGCTTATTCAAACATCGCATAAAATTTTATTGGCTCAATATGCGCGACAATCACCTAAAATTGCTTGACCAATTTGTGATATTGGAAGAAACAGAGAATGGATGAGAATAAGTGAAATGAATGCACACACTTTTGAACGCCTTTTGATTCGAACACCATAGATGCCGAGGGCGCAGATAACTGTGGTTTCTGACGAATTCCGCTCGTCCCCAATTGAATCACCGGCATGAGGCCAGCCACAATAGATGTATCACTAAACAAGAACAGAGTAGTCGAGATGTTCTCAACGACCCTTCAACCCCCCCCCCCTCCCTCCCCCCGTGCCCCGTGCTTTTCAACTGTACAAAATTGCTTTCACCGTTGTGCTCAGATCGCTTTACGCATGTTCCAGTGCAACAAAGCTCCTCTTCCTCACAACAATCAAAGTAGAGCTTGATATCCCCAGTTGCAAGCCTCTATGCTCATTACCTTCCCCTTCCTTTTTCTTTATCTGCTCGAGGCACGAGCGCATTCGGTCAGTACTCGCAACTGACGATTGGTGTAGTCTACAGCACGGAGATAGTGAGGTTGTACAAAAATACATCGGGAACCCACCGCGTAATCCTTAGTCGCTCCCGCATATATTTAACGAGCGCGAGCTTTATTAGCGAGAAGAACACTATACAGAAGCAAACTCCTGAAACACTGGCATATAAATTTAGCAAGGTGTATTTACCTTCTACCGATTTTGTAAACCAGGAGTCAAGCGGCAGCGAAACTTTTTTGGCTTAGGATAACTCATCCGCTTTTTATTCTTATTCTCCTTCTTCACCGGAGCCACCGATGTTTATTGTCTTCAGAATAACTTACGGCACGATTGTCTCATACCCCAGATATATGATACAAACCTGGTGAAGATGAACATTGCGGCTCTTTCGAATTCCCCTTTCTACACCGAACTTATATTTATAGACGTCATGATGCAAATACAATTAAACAAAATTCCTGCATATTAATCTTTGATTTTCTTCCTCCGCTTATCATTTTCGTAACGATCTTTGCAAGTACTTTGCCAATGATCCTTGCAGATTGATTGGTTTAAGCGTTCGATGCTCACATATTTCCTCTTTGGATGTCCTTGGTGCAGATTATATCTAATTCCACTGAAACAGTTCAAATACAGCTCGCATTATCGCCTGGAGATAACGAATGACCAATGAAAAATAGCCTCTTGAGCAAAGCACCCAAACTGTTCTTTTCGGCATAGTGAAGTAGGTTTCTCGCAAGAAGTGTTTGCGTCAAGCTCGCTCATACTGTCAAACAATCGCAGGTAATTAAAAAAGTGCTGTTGGAACATTCGAGTTGAAGCCTATTGCCAGACGATTTTTGAAAACGGTTTCTTTTTATGTATACATCACGTTCTTAAGCTTAAACTTGCAAAGTCGTTGCGCCTGATTAGATGTAACTAACCAAGATACACGTCCATCGCTTTGATGTAGCTAACTCGTGGCATAACTTCGTTGTAAGAGAAGAGAAGAAATGTTATTGTTAGTATAATTGATATCATATCCTGAAAAGGCACTACTTCTAAGCCTCTGAACGTTGACGGCAAATTCAACGTAGATACTGGTGTCTGCATGAAGCTTCATAAACGTTGTTGAACGATGAAGAAGAAGAAATGCATTCTGTGGTCTCACGCAAGAAAAAAGCCACTGGAAAAAATGTTCATGACGTCTACAGCACCCCTGCTATCAGTTGTCGCTGTATATGGGGTGCATTTGCAGCTTTCTCAGATCAGTCCTAATAACAGCTCGAGAGAAAGCTTATATAGGTGAGTTGAAACTTCATGCATGATCTCGTTTCTGCGAACGAGTCAAAAGATTCCTCTAGGCGGTTAAAACATGTTTTAGCCGTAGCCA
The DNA here is from genome assembly GCA_022844705.1 of Toxascaris leonina. NCBI lineage: Eukaryota > Metazoa > Nematoda > Chromadorea > Rhabditida > Ascarididae > Toxascaris > Toxascaris leonina. The sequence continues at coordinate 79,264 of JAARMF010000347.1, read as the reverse complement.
AGGCTATCGCCCAAATCGATGTACATACGTTCGAGTGAGACAGTTTATAAAAGAAAACTAAGACGAAGGGCTTGCAAGGTGTACCTGAAACGACGTTTCATTTTCCATCCATAGCGAAACCCAAGAAGTAATGACGACCGCTGTGGAGGGAATAATCAGTTGGAGAAAACAAAATCCTGCTGATCTCGATAGAACAAAGCATACATAAAGGCGGCTGTAGTTACCTATAGTGAAAGTAACCATTGACGCATTGATTTCCTTAGAACATTTTGACTTACCCCCTATCGCTTATCCGATCCTTCCCAAACAAGTTCAATAATTTAACATAGCCACAGCGAATTATACGATAGGTCACTGCTGTTTCTTTATCCTAAATCAAAATTTATGAATACGAGTCCTCCCTCCCCTCTTCTGCTCGCCCTCCCCCTGCAAATGTTTTTGCTATACATTTTGAGACGCAAATGTATCGCACGGAAGCTGCGCGGAATAGCAAAGATGCATGGACCACGTCGTAGCTACGTAATCTCGAAATACAATGTTTAGTAGTCTCACAAATGGAATCAATCGAAATGACCGAACTCACTCGAGCGACAGATTCATACCTTCACGCTGCCTGCACTTCAACAGATGCATTTGCTCGAGCAGTTTTGCATACAGACGTCAAAAACTGAGTGGAAAGAACGCCCTAGAGTAGCCTGGAGGAAACAATCTTGCTTGGATCAAATGGCTCAGTGGTTTCATAAATAGCCCAGGAACAACAAGAAAAACTGTTTGTTTAGAACAACGGTTTTCTTCTGGTTTCCTTGATGCAGCCGCTTGCACCAACTAGCGAAGAGAACGTGTCTCGTGTGGACATGGTACAACAAAATGAAATTGTGAAGTAGTCCCACTGGTTACGGAGTTCAAGCTACTCGAAAAGCAGAAGGGCATGCATACACGTGCACAGAAACGACTTCATCACAAGGCACGAAAGCCAAGGAAAATAAGATGGATGGGCGAATTTCATCGCCTCAAATGTGTTGCTAGCATTGCAGCGTGCACCGGGAAGCTAAAGAGAGTGCAAACAAACAAAGCAAAACATGCAAAGTAGTAAAAAGCACTTCCTCTAAAGACGATGTTACCTGTAGCATAGACCCCTGTATGACTCGTCACATACGCCTCTCTGATTTGAAAATCAGGCAACCGAATTTTATGCAGCTTTAAAGCTTTCTTCGAACCTCGTGACCAAGAATACTTGACCTTTTCTGCTGTGTAGCCATCTAAAAATATCCAAGTCCGACTGCTGACAAGTCCTGGAATCAGGTGCTGTCAAAAGCTGTCAACCCTGCTTGGCTCAAAACTTAGCATTCCGAATACATCAGTTTCGATAAAATATTCCGACAAAATAGGAGCAACCATGCCAAGCACCCCAGCATCAGATTCCCGGATGCCCAACATGGAAATCAGGGCTTTTGAAATAATAGATCCCTATTTAGGAAAATCAAGAGAGTGAGGAAGCCTGATCACCTTATCAAAACATGGTGAAGCCCTACGAAGACCACATCTATTTACATAAAGAATAACGCTTTGCCCGGAAGAGAAATCTTGTTTGAAAGAGTGTGTATTTTGAGCGAAAGATAGATTCATAAACACAGCCTCCTCAGCATCTCTGTCGGCGACCACAGTGGTTCAAAAGCACTCTGCGTGATATGTGTCGTCGCTGGAATTCTGTTTCATATAACCTTTTTCGTTGAGCAGTTTGCCTTGCAGGAAAGGCTAGAAGCAATGCAGTTTCGACATTCGCTACATTCACTGAGGGAAGAAGCATTCAAGCAGGCACTGAACACATGTTCAGTGAATGAACGAACGAAAACGTCATTTACGGCGTCGCTGAAATCAACATTTGCAAACAACACAAAAACACTTTCAGGACTAACTAGATGAGATGCTTTTTTGCCAACACGACCTAGAATACGCTAGGGCAACATTTTGGAGCAGAGTTAGGTACTTTGTCTGTAAGTGTTGCCTTCAAAGAGAAGCGCTATACTCCTGAACTTACAGCTCTCGATGGCCAATTTGCAAATTTGTGTATCGAACGGAAACAGCGTCAAATCCATCGGGCATTCCGCTACAACTGATAAACGTCTGCTGTACAGAACTTTTCCAGAATCCTGAAGCCTGTAAAGCAACCTCCATCGAATTTGGTTGATAGCATCAGGCATATTGCACGAAGCGAAAAGTCATAGATGGCAACGAATACGTGTGACATATGAGTTCAAGAACCGACAGGTATATATATCTCAACGAACACAGGCAGGGGTAAACGTTCGCCTGGACTTTTCCGAGGGATGCGGATATCTCTCAGGTTCCGGCGAGTTTTATTTCACTGAAACTGCAATTGCTGAGACAAGGTTTCAATCACTACATCAGAAGCTCTATTCCTGAAAAAACTAACTCAAGCCCCCATAGCGACCAACGATATTATTGCGCTGTTTGAGCTCGACTAGTGCCGACTGATGCGCGTAAAAATGTCAAGTTTCCCGAATCGTATCTGTAAATACGTCCAGAAATGGGTGGATTTGTCGAAGATCAAAGGAACCTCAACAATGAGCGGTGCGAAATGGATTGCTTCTGTGGATTCTTCGATGCTATTGCATTTGGCATGAATGTGTCGGGGTGCCAAATAAAGTTTGTGTAGCTTTCATGAAGAGCGATCTCGCTCTTGTTCTGGAAACGACGTTTATCGTAGATGAGACGCCTGTCTAGCCAAGATTCACGGTAAAATAATTCGAGATTGTAGTCCTGAAAATGCTTCATTGGAGAAGTGTTGATATGAAAGAAACCACTGAATAAAAAACAGAAATTTTACACAACGTGAAGGAAGTGAATAAATGTGTGATGAAATAAACTGATTCGTATTAACTAGTTTCCAGAAATGCCATCCGTTCCCGCAAAACAGTCGTATTCGGTTATTATCAGAACAGGAAAGAATGGTGCTGGCTGCTCTGGAGTGGAGCAGTAATCGCCATAGTTGACTCTGATAAAGACATCGGTAGAGGCATTGAGATCTCTGAATGGCGCCCAACGGCACCAACATTTCCATCCACAAGAATGAATTGTTGAGAGGAACTAATAATTTAGGACATACAGAGCTCGATCTGGGGAAGATTTCATTTTATTATAATAATTTCGGAGAAAAATTAGAAGTCCGCGAGAAATTTCATTGCAATAAATCGAACGTCCATTTTGCTCATGACAAGAGACATCGATTCTCTTCAGTAGCCTATCAGAGTTTTAAAAATAGAAAATCCTTTCAGCGAGGTCAGTGAGATATTCTGATCGCATCGGTACAAAACCTTCATTAATATTCCTTCAAAGAATTACCATTGTGACTTCGGAGACTGCCCGAATGCTACTCACAACTATCGACACGTGAATATCCACCGATCCTGCAAGAAACTATGGGCAGCTCATTCGTGTTCCCACGCATTTTCACTGGAAAGCTCCACAAAAAGCATGGTTTTATGAATGAATTACCTAAAAAATCACACCATTGCTCAAAGCAGTCATCGAGGTAGGGAGAGCACTAGAAGTTCCCGACCGAAGCAACAGTGTGCAAAGATAGAAGAATAGCGCATCTTCAGCCTACAAAGTCAACAGGGAAGGATGACAGTTCGTGCACTACCTCATTGCTGCACTGGTGGTTTTAATAAATGCCTCCTCTGACAGTGTGCATTTAGATGGGCTTGATCAACGGATCACCAACCCACTGGGATATATACATTCTAGTGAATGATCGTGGCACCACATTAGGCGACACGAGGTTCAGGCAACGGATGCAACAGGAGGTGAAGAAAATGATGCGGCAGATGTGTCAACCGGTTACGTGTGAGTGCTGAAATCTGCACCTTAAGTCATAGTCTTCTCAATGCTGGGGATGAGGCTTCAGCTCGCAGTTCACCACTATCACTCGTCATTTTGCGCTTTTGTACACTGTTCTTGAAGAATATGAAACGTCGCAGATGTCATAGGCTGATCCTGCACGCACGTTCCGAATTGTGCCGCTGTCATCTGCTTTCGCGATTTTTATTTCACTGTGTAGGAGTTCATCTTAGGTAATGTCAGCGAGACCGAAAATGAGTTATTCAACAAAACTAGAGAATGGGATGCGAAGAGAATGGCCAAGGTGCTGATTACTCTGTTCACATTCCTTTTTTCAAGTTTGCGAAGAAAGCGAAGACTTTTTCGCGATAAACGGAGGAAATTGAATGCAATGTATTACCGTGAACGAATACGAAGCGGACGCAAACGCATTGATCAACAATATGGCTGACAAACATTAACTCTCTCTATCGTGTTATGTGCAATGGCAGCATTTTATATTTTCTTGTTGTGACGCTCTGACATCTTGCAGCAATTTGCCGCCAAAACTGAGTCAAAAACTTACCACCGTCGTGATTTTCTGGAAGTTGTCTATGGTCGTATCGAATTTTACGAAGAAAGTGGAGGAAATCGAGACTTTCCCTGGAATCACAGTGACTTCAACTTTGGAGTCAATTCCTTGAAATTTGGGCTATTTTTTCACACTGCCATACTCTCATGGGATGACCAAACCTACAACATTGCACCAGCATTATTGATGCATTAGTTGGGGTCATTATATTCTCTTACGCACGACACCGCTTATCAGTTTCATCTAAAGAGTCATCGTGCATGTTTTCTGTTTGAGACTCGAACCATTTCAATACACTGCCGTATATGAATAATGTTCATGGTTCACATGGTCGTTCATTCGTTCTCATGATGCCTCACCACTTGCATAGAGGAATATTACGTCAATTGACAGGGCTTTTGAGATTACTGATTACATAAAATATTGCAAAAGTTTTCATGTGAATGAGGTTTCTTTCACAAATTACCCTTGATGGAATATTGATTCCTTTGTGATGGCGGGATATCCAGTGAACAAATCGTAATCCATTTCCTCATTATCGACATCCTCAACGATGTCGTTCACGGAAAGACCTTGAGTAGCCGCAGTTTTACGCATTGTAGTTCCTCGTAAAGCATCAGCCTGAAACAATAGGAGACAACTTTTCAAAGCCGAACTAACATCACAAAGTTCAGCATTTTGCCTTAAAAAAGCGAATACAATTAAGAAATGAAATTTTGCAGATTTGCCATCGTTGTGGAGTATAATAATCTGTTTGATTGTAGCATACAATATAGATTTGCCTATGTCCTCACCAATTGTAGCTAATGGAGCCGCAGAACACAACGATCGCTTATGTTTGCATAAAATGGGTATATCCTTCGCATTCTTCAAAGTCTTGAAGAATTTGATTCCTCGTGCACTCTAGGCATATCGCCTCCCATACTTCCACGAATTTCGAAGTTCCGGTGAGTCGTCGAATTCAGCGAAATTTTTCCAAGGTTCCGTAAATGATGTGACGCTGAAGTATTTGGTGAGTCTGTAAACGACCCACATAAATCGGCTTGGATTCTTTGGTTTTCAGTTATCCAACTATGCCCTGAGCCTGTGCAGACCAGTTTTAAAGCATTGCCTTTTATAAAATGCATGAGTGAGCTGATTATCCGCACAAAGGAACTGTAATAGACTTCTCCAATCGTCTTCGCATATTTTATACTCTCATAATACTTGCCCGTTTGTTGAACGAATGGCAGCGTAATATGACGCCGTTGCATAGCATGAGTAGACCATTACTGATTGAGTTGTGATTGGGGCGTAACTTGAAGTAGATTGGCTACGCTACAACAGGCGGCATACTCCTCAAAAGAGACGCGCAGAGGACAACTGATAGGAAGCAGGATTTCGTTGAGAATGAGAGTGAAGCTCGCAGACCTCGGTGTTGCTTTTGCAAAGGTTCCAACGTCTACAAGGAAAACAAACTGCATCTTTCATTGAAAAACGCAAATGACTAAAGCTCGGCTAATAAGCAGCGGACCAGCACTCTTTCCAGTATTGTGGCGATGATATTAGGTGATAATAATTTTTTTTTTCTGCCAATTTGTCATCTTTTGCCGAATAATTGCACGATTTCTCCAACACAGAATAAAAACAATAATGGAAAAAGTTTCAATCGCTTTATTACTTTTAAGGTGAACGGGCCATTTTGTGCTGACTTGATGCTTTTGCAGCATGTGGATATAGAGCTAGTAAGCAGAATGTACTCAATTGTATCCAACTTGTTGAAGCGAATAATCATCAGCTGGAGAAATCGACAGCAGCAAAAGCACAAAAGATCTTCACTCAAAGCGGATCGTTGACAGTCTGGACAGGCTCACAACAGGATGGTTATGAACATGCCAATTTGCTTTTGCACAAAGCATTTAAGGGCTTTTTGTCCTCTAGGCTCGAACATGGCTAATTTGAGGTGAAGGATACACGCAGTTCCCTTATAAGATTTCAGTTACCGCGCCTCAGTTTTCAGTTGTGTTGCATTAGGGCTCCTTTGTTGGGGTTGGTGGATATGTGGGAGCAATTAGGCGCATAGCGTTAAAAAGGCGGGAAAACCCTACTTAATTTCGATACTCTGAGCGACTGCCACTATCTCTATCCTCTACAAAAAGCGGTGAGACATGTCCGTCTTTCGAACATTGAGAGTGGGGAAATGTAGTGACGATCTGTGCACTTCCAGAGTCCTCACGCTCAAAACGGTATTGATAGACTAGATTCGAACAATGATAAAATAAGTGACGGCATAAAACAAGGCTATCAGGCAAGACTATCAGTTTCGCGCTGCATTCAAGGATAAAAGCGCATGAGAAGTAATGGTGTAATTGCTCCTCTGCTGTCACTAACGGCGTCAGGCGCAATACTGACGTTCGCGGCTTCCTGTAGAGAACTTTTAAGAATTTCTGGGACGCTTTGTTCTCGACCTTCACAAATGAGACTCCCAATTAAATGCCCTATGAGGATGATCTTCAAGGTCATCGTTGAAATCGGAGAAAAAGAATAGTTCGCCTCGAAGGTTTATTGCGAGCATCGGATTCGTAGAAACTATGAAAGGCTAACTTGTGAAGAACGGCAAGCAGTGTTGCCTAATAAAGTATGCTCTTGCAGGAAATTTCCACTCGTGAAGCTTTTAATGCTTTCTGCATGGAGCCGGCTGCTGTGATTTTAACGCTAAGGAAACTTGTCAGGGAAGCATTTTCATGAATTTTTTTGTTGCAGCCTTCAACAAATGAGGGGTGATTAGGGGGTTATTTACAATTCCCTTCTCTGCTTCAGAAGGGACTCCATGTCGTTAGCGTTGCAAAAGTGGGAGAACTTACAGTGTTTCAAAGATTACCCTCTTCCAACCGTCCTTCTAAGTATAGTAATCGCTTCTTAAATATTCCAGTAGATGCGGTAGCAAAGCATTAGAGCAGGGCAGGCAGGAGGACGGGGAACATGAGAACGAATGCTATGTGCGAGCTTCTGAATTACGGATGCTTTGTAACGTTATAGAATTCGCTTTCTGAATGAATGGAGTGCAAGTCGTAGGCAGAAAATAGATGAGTGCGATCTGCGCATCATCCACATAGCTAAGGAATGTGAATCTGATGCAAATATGGGGACAAAGTTTTCAATGTGATTGAATGAAGTCGAGTTACTCTCTGAAATGAGTGAGTCACTGCATCCCTAAAGCATCAAAGTTAATAGGGAATGGAACAGTTTCTCCTTTGATGTGGCACCGATCAACGTCAAAAATACTTGGCTTTCTCCGTTTGACACTAAGACAAACCTCGCGCTCCTTTCAGCGTTTGGCTGGAAGTACCTGCCAACAGCAGTGAGCTCGATCGTATTCAAAACTTTCTTCACTTTTTGTCAAATCATAGCTGTTACGGTCCCGGACCTCCGTTTACTTTTAGCCCTATGATGTGTGTTTGCTTGCTTGACAGTTCGAGGTTGAGAACTGTTCGCTGAAGGCAAATATCCATATTCGATTGGCAACAATTGATCTTTTCGGTCCGTTTTCTTCAACCGACACAGCCGCAAAACACGTGGCGGGAAGAATTTCTTGTAGAATTCCAGTTGAAGAGAATTTTCGAGGCGAAGGCGTGACCACTTTTATGTTTTACCGATCAGTTATGGGAAAGGGTGAGCTGGTCAGCGAACTTGTAAAATGGCACATCTTCAGCCTCACGTGCCGCACTCTTCAGCTTACTATTCTTACACCTTAACGAAGTTGCAATTTGCATCGCCTTTCCATATTCACTCCAACTATAACCAATCTCGTGCGAATGGCACCGAATGCCTTAAAACAATTTGTCTCCATCAGTTAGCTAAAATATCTCCATTGGGGAATGAATGCACGTATAAGGGAGGAATCGCATCTTCGCTCCCCGTTTCCATTCCTTCGAAACTCAGTGTTGTGCAGCACTACCAGTGGAATGAATAAACATAAGCCTGAAACACGCAGGCAACGAAAAGTCCAATTCGATTCTTCAGCGTATGGGCAAATTCACTTATCGTACATGCAACTGCTGAGCACGTTACTTATCCTGCGTGAAAAATTTCCGTGTCGGACATATGGGATATAGCTAAAAACTTCCTGATGTGTAGGATGCAGCCGCCCAAAACAGATTGTTTCGACGCAATGAGGGTTTTCACCTTTATCATGGGATGAGTTCTATTCAAGAAAAGATGATGCCCCAAATCCGTAACATCATTCTTAATGTTATCAATAATGACATAGAGTATTGCAAACAATGCGCTGATATCCGTTTGAACCGATCTCTCTTTCAAATTGCTCAACATGATATCATTCATCTGTTGCGATTCCTGAAGGATATTTTCAGATATTCCTGCAACCTAAGAAAGAATACAATCTTCATTCTTTATGCGTACGAATCGAGTTCATTGCTTGAAGTCTCCAATCCCGAAGAGTGGAGTTCTTTCAAGGAGGCAGCAAATTCAACGAACATTCCGAACGCATCGAATTCTATGCAACCAGAATATTCACAGTTATGGCAATTCCTCGGCTCAATCTAACCTATCACAGAGGTCAGATCGCAACCTAAATGATGTACAAACAGAGGCTTCGAGCGGTGAAGTGTCGATTCCGTTAGCTGATGAAATTTCACTCGTTTAATGACGGCTGCTTTGAACGTTCTTTCTGCTTTGCATGCTCCAAGAGAACAATTCAATGAGGCAAAGTTCGCCTGTGCCACTTCGTTTCATAAAATTGCCCTTATATTGCTGAACTCTGAAGTGAACGAAATTGTACGCAAATTGATGCCAGTCTCATAAGTTTTATTGCACAACTAGACTGAGCTTGAAATGAGCATGTTCAAATGATGCGTTAGTCGGATCCATTTAGTGATAAGATCAGTGAGCAGATCATTGAATCAGGACGTAGTTTTAATCAGTTTTAACAACAGTTTTTAATCGGGGATGACGCCAATTAGAATGAACTACGACATAAAAGTGATGCAGAGAGGATAGGTTTACTACGAAATGAAAAGTCTAAAGTACCGAGGACTTGAATTTGATCTCCACTTGTGCTTCAAGATAGTGAATGGCTGTTGCGACATCCCGTTTGATAGCATCTCTGCATGTACCCCATTCAACACACGCTCCCGATTTCATCGTTTTCAGCTACAACGTAGATTTTCGACCAAAACGGGTATGTTAAGCTCGTTTTCTTTTCAAGCCATTCGCATATGGAATCAACTACCAGCTGACACTGTGGGAGCTAGTAATCTCAGTGCTTTTAAGGCGAAATTAGCTCAGTGTGACTTGTCATCCCTGAGGGGAGTAGACGGCCGGCCAGTATACTGTTAATATGTGTACCATCTCGGCTCTGCTTTTTGTCAGCACTACACATTCGCGATACTTGAATGCTTTTATTTTGAATATCGTCAGTTTCTCCACATACTACTGTATGGTTGAATGAAGCAATTTGAATGAAAATCTCTTCCTTCTTTATTCACAGCCCCCGCCCCCCCCCCCCCCCCCCCCCTCCCTCATGCGCTCCTGTCCAGTCGTTCGATTCCATACCCCCGCACCGCATCAGCTACAAACGGTTTGTCCCTAGTAAAATACATGAACCGGCATCAAACTGAAAACCCGTAATTGAATAACAGTAGTAATTGGAAAATTTTCACCTTTCCAACGCAGAAGTAGGCAAACGGCACAATAGCAAATAACAGCGAGAACACAGCACGTCTTCGCGGCAATTTCCTCGTACAGTTATCTTGACAATGTATCGAATATACGTACCGGTACATATTTCCAACCTGTAATAATACGCCCTCTGTTTTAGTAGAAAAAGGAAAGAATTTCGCTTCACAGCAGAATAACAGCACCGGTAATTCTTGGCATCGTAATATGAGACTTGCCTCCTCAACAGAGATTGTACAAAATGCACTCCAAGGAGGGATTCAGGTGCGGAAGGCAATCTTTTTCTGAGATTCCGTACAACAAATAACCTGACTGTACGAACTCAGGTGAAAGAATTGTCCACTGGATGCGCTGAAGTTGGGAACACGGACAGAAAAGTCAGTGGGAAAAATAGGGAAGTCACTGGCCAGTGGATGATCATTTGAAGAACCAGTTGAAGAACTCATTCATGGACACATCGCTTTCCTACAAAGGATTCTGTCAAAACCCAGTTTTAATTTTGCCTTGAAATCTTTATTTCGCCTTTCTGATAAAACAAAGGATTTTTGAAATATAGATCCAGAATAACAGGTGAAGTAACGAACACAGCGAAAAAGTCGGTGTTCAATCAGCCAGAGGCTCCTAGATTTTAGCGAGGTCGAGATGCTACTAGAGATTAGTGAGAGTGAATACAACAGGTGCTGAGGCGACAACAGGTCATTTATTTATTTATTTTCGAATCTCCAAGTAGAATATTCACACGTATGTTAGCATGAACAGCAAAAAAGGAGCAAAGCGTTCGTGAAGCTACAAATATAGGCCATTAGGCATTTAATGTGCAAGAGCAGAAATATTTTGTAGAAAAAAACGAGTTAGCAGCAGCCTGAAAGGTGAGTGAATTGGGGGCATTCCTTGTATCGGCAAGAAGCAGATTACTGGCCGATACAAACCGAATTGGAAAATGTGTAGAACACTGTTTCTACTGCAACACCACGTGACGAGTTGAAACTATGCGCTCGAATAGGTGGCGGGGGAAGGAGGATGGAAAGCGGGCAAACATAAATATTTCTGACAGTGGGGTCAACAGGAAGGCATTCCCTCGTTCTGATCATCCGAAAGTGAAAGCAGCTATAAAATGAATTCGACATTTGAACTCTCGCAATCAGTCAAAGTCATTGACAGCAATCGACAACGCGGTCTCGATAAATCACGGCCAGCGGAAAAAGGGGTTAGATGCAATACCGCGATAAGTGCTTATAACTGCAAAACGGAAAACGGAGTATAGCTAGGGGCAGCGATATCGAACCAGTATTAGATCAAAAATGAGCTGATGCGTTCCATGGTTCAGAGTATATGGAATCAAGAGTTTTCAAGAATTTGGAGATATTCGTATCGGTCTATTTCAGATTCCAAAAACTGCTCCAAACCGGTCAACCATGTTTGAGGAAAGATGAACAGTGAGCAATGAAGGCTTCCGTGTAGTGATGAATGCAGTTATACTAAACTGTTCGTAAAATGCAACTTGTCACATTGAACACCTCAGTTGTCATGTGTTAAGTGTGAACTCTGATGCAATTATTCGCCCACAAATAATACAAATCCCCGATAGGACGGCAGCGGGTATCGGAACTCGAGGGTTCACAGACCTCTCTCCCGATTTCGAGCCTCGTGATGATAGGAACGCTCACACAGAAGACAAAAGCTATATCTTTGGGAGATTTTCGAAGGACGACGACTAAAAACCCTACATTTTTTTTAAAACCCTACTTCAAAGGACTAAAATTCTAGGCAGGAATTCGTCCTGAAGGCAATTCGCTGTTTCCATCTCCAAAGATGGAAAGGATTCAAGCAAAGAAAGGGAGTCGCAGATGCCGCTCATCGGCGGGTAAGCACATTAACTGTCATGACCATGCTGCATCCCGCTCACTCCCTCCTCTTTCCACTCCTTGATCTCCCCCTGCCCACTCACGTTCTCTCCCACTTTCCCATTTTTGCTAGTAAAATCAAGCGGTGTATAACTGGCGTCAGTTACCACCTTCACCTCAATATATAACACTAGACCATTACTCAAACGTAAGAGGATGCAAAGACATTGAAAGTGAATTGTGCAACCGGCTGTTGGAAGGCTTGCTAGAACACGAATCAGAAGTGTCCGTGCCGTAGTGGACATCATCAGGACAATCATTCGAATACACATTTCTGCAAACAGCATATTTGGAGGACATCGATTTACTGATGCCGCAATGCAAGCAAATTCATTGATGCAAATGCTCATCTTTCGACGCACATGGGAAATTCAATTCGGCGTGACGTCCAGACTTCTGTGAAAGGAATCAATCACCGTTAATTCAAATGACCTTACTTGCGTCTTCATACGCATCAGCGGCAGCGCTTCAGGCAACAAGGGAATGTATAGGTGCAGACATAAAAAGCTACGTATCAGTTCTTCCTAAGA
>JAARMF010000347.1:52165-66370 GCA_022844705.1 Toxascaris leonina | reverse complement strand
GGCAGAAGGGATGGTATGGAGAAAAGATTCCGGACTGGAGACGAGCTCTGAAAGGTCTAGAACTATAGGCGAAGACATATGAGCACGAACATTCAAAAAAGAGATGTTGCACCAGTGCGCACAGTCAAGCAATGAATACCCCTCGCTTGGTCTAAGTGCCTACGCATTAGAAAGGAAATAACAAATGCGGTCCCGCTGAACCAGTGAGTATCCTGAAAAAGTTCTTATTGGCATCTCAGAAATGCTCGATTAGTTTTCGCTGTATGAAGATGAAGAAATGCGCTTTCCAAAACGTTCCAACAAATACATTTTTGAAACCCAAAATTGGGTTTCATCTCTCTCGCCGCTCTTCTGTCACATCGCAGCACACAAAGTTCAGTTCTTTCTCGCGGAGAGCAAGATAAAGAGGTGATCCACGGGAACCTCCAAATGCTGAATGATGAGGGTCCGACAGAGCAACAGAGGCTAGTCTGCTACACCTCTGCAGGTGAATGTCCTTCACGGATGTTGCATAGGAAATGAGTAGAACCTTGTTTGTTTGCATATTGCCTAATGTGATCTGAAGAGATGAGACTGTTTTGTAACGAGTGAGCACATCACCGATTTTGTGTTTTCTCATGCTCGTCCCATCGACATTTGTTCTCAACTCAAATGAACGGTTATTTTCCTGCGATATGAAACCACGAACGCACCATAATGTAAACCACAGCAGAAGGGTGCCGAGTCACAATAACCATAAAGATATTATTCGTTCTGCTTCTCTGAAAAGCCGCGTGAGCTTCATTTGACGATGGCGGAGAAAGAAAGACGCAAAATGCATTGCGAGAGAATAGATACTAGACGACCACCCAGGCACGAGACCTGAGACCTGCAACGAACAGCAATAGATCGCAGTTCAAAGACCAAATTAGCCGTTTTTTCTTAATTCAGAGTGAAGATGCTAGACATTATGGAAGATGTCGCTGTGGAGAGGAGTTCTTGGACACTTAGGAAGGAGCTGAATTTGTCACTCTGAACAAGGATGCGTCTCAGATGTACAGCACCATGCAATTTCGCTGGCTCGTAAACTTTAAGGAGCCCTCAAAAAACACGTTGAGACGTTTGCGGGGTGCCATATAACGTCCAATATCTCCTCATCGTAATCCGCTCAATCCTTCAACGAGTTTTAATAACTGACCTCGTTTCTAGTGAATGATATCGGTAAGGATCAATCACTATTCCAATACCCTTGTGAAAATGCGTAGGTCACAAACATAAAGAGCCTCGATCGTTCTTGTGAGTCATGGAACGTGACAAATTTCCTCCCCCATATGTCACCAGGGAGCGTTGATGCGGTGCCATGCTGATGACGACAGGCGAGCAAAATTTCGTCGCGTGGGTGTTGTGACAGGAAAAGAGGGCCGCTAAAAGTGATGACTGAATTTTGATTGCTACAAGGTGATTGGAATTCCGATTCGCAACCGAAGTTCGCCCAGTCGTTTGCCGTCACAATATGTTAGCTTTGAGTGCACTGAGAGCACAACAAGAAACTTGAAAGTAGCAGACGATATTTCATTTAATTCCTAATGAGGCGATAAACTAATTTCTGCTGCGGTGGCAAATGCAACTAGTCATTCCCTGTTGCATGAGTGATCGGAATCACAGAAACAAATGTTGCTTATTTAGTTCATCATGCAGCACTTTAAGACGATTTACAGAAATAATGGCTTGCGCATAATTCTTTTCGGAGGGAAGCTAGGAAGGGAGCAAGATGTGAGCTCAAAATTTTTCGTTCAGCAATCTCAGAATCTCACAAAAATTCTTCACAACCACTTTCACGATTCTCAAGCCGCTTCAGTGCAATTTTCACAAATTTCTGGAATAATGAATGCACTGCGATGACATTATTTCCTTGTGTAAACTCGGATGCTCGTGTGTCCATGCAAGGTCATGAAGTGTGGTTCACACAGCTCGAAGCTACCGAACACGGAATTCGGTAAATATGCACACTGACCATGCAAAGACATTAAACCAGACAATGTAAGTGAATGAAATTTGCCCGGTATACTACAAAATGCCGTCGAAATCGATCGTTTTCATAGTCGAATACAGACCAACGAGTGAAGCCAGACCGAAATCCGGCACGGAGTGAAAACGGTAGGATTTTGGGTCGCTAAAATGCGGCCGAAGTTGAAGTTTACGAGCGAATGCGAAAAAAATTTTGTTGACAGCAGATGGTCAACCGCCACTTGTGTCACGCACAGTGTGGAACAATCAGCTTCAACTTAAAGCACTGCATACTGCTACAGCAAAGAAATGGCGATAGTGAGGAGCGGATTTTACCAACATCGGAGCTCTCACCGAATGTCCAACTGACATTTCCATAGCCTTGCGGGAAACCGAGCTGATAAAGCAAACCTACCAGACAAAGCTTGGAAAACGGTGTGGCGAGAGGAATTTCGGTTTGAATGGTGGCCAGTTTTTCGTTGCACAAAGAGGCTCATTTGTTGGCAGCGGCGGTGGAAAGGAGAGGGGAAATAGGTGATGTGTGTGGAGGAAGCGCGGAATAGATAAGAGCTGCTACTTCGCTCGCGGACGTGATCACCCTGTAGATCCCAGAGAGTTGGCTCAGTTTGCATCGCAATTTCCATTTCACAGCGAAAAGAGCATTTAAAAATCATAATCGACACACGGCTGTTCCCGCAAACCCTTAGCCCCACCGAGTTCCAGCCAGAAAAATTTGCAGCTTCTCTACCTCTTCCTATGACAGTCATGCGAATGTGAAAGACGTCGCTTGGTGAGTGATTGGCACGGCATAAACCGCGGTGGCAGTGCACGAAGCCGAGCTGCGGAATGAAGAAAGTTATGCACGGCAACATTGCTAGGTGATCATTAAGTTCAAGTGATTGAGAAGTCAGCAAATTCCGCGTCCAGAAGCCGTCTTGAGATGTCAGTGAAACTTATCTGCAGCCTCAATGTAACGTTATCTGAGCCAACAGATGAGGATGTTGTGCTACTGCGCAAATGACATCGTCTAAAGAGAACAAGTGTGGAAGACTAAACGCAAGGCTCCTCCGAGGATTCGATGTTATATTTAAGCCGTCTCTATATTCCTTAGACATATTTTGCCTGCAACTAATCTTATTGCCTACGTATGGGGGTGTTTTTAAGTCCAGTCATGTTAATCAAGGGATCTGTTCCCATGCAAATGAATATTTTTTGGAGGATTGGCGCAGAATGCAACTATTTAAGGTTAGGAAAGCATCGCATCTAACACTGTGGCCCTTATTCATGACTTGTCACGCATTCCAGGAGTGTGAGCTAATGCAACAGCGTCCATCATTCGAGTCAAGAACTGCGCCGTGACCAATCGCATAATTACCGGCATTTTTTTTCGGTCGATCTTTGACCGCTCTTTTCCACTTCACTGATTTTTGTCGAATTTTTTCACCCCTACAACTCACGTCCCATGGGCCGCGCTCCCTTTGCTTTATCCTTTATGGGCACTTCTTCTCTGCCTCCTACTTCTTGCATTTGTTTGTGGTTTTCTCTATTTTCGCATGCTGAGAAAAAATTCGTAACTTTCAGCTCAGTTCCATGGCGATTGCGGAACGCAATAATTTTGGATGCGAGGAAGCGGATTACGGAGGGAAGGAGGTAGTGGAGAGATGAACCAATGCCATCTCCAAGTGAGATACTTCTATTATGCACCAAATATCCAATTCCTATCTATTTCATCAACCTCTGGTCTAAATATTATCGCACCCAGAACAAGCCACGCAGTAGAAATAAACGCTGTGATTGTGAGGAAAGAAAAGTTTAAACAGTGTTCGACTTGCACACTCCTACATGAGAAATTGTATGTACTCGCCCACTAACAGTGATTTCGAGCTCTGTTGGCGAATTTTAGCGTTTGAAAAATGACGTGTCCTCGTCGACAGGTCATTTTTCAAAGCTGAAATGGCTGCATTGCGTTGTGTCGTCTCTGCATTGCCGCAGTCGAATCCATATAGCCTCGATCGCTCCCAAGTGGATGAGGTACAGCAGCGCAAGGTGTCAGAAGGATACCCATTCAGGGTATCACATTATAGGCACGACCGCATATAGAAGAATTTTCTGATGCTAGGCATCATTTACAAACAATACAGTCCATAACGGCTCATTTGAACTATCAGTACTCTTGAGCAACCGTCGTCGTTCGCGAATAAAAGAAATCGAACGCTGTTAGCGTTAAAACTTATAGCATTAAGACAGGATAGAAGAGGCCTACTGCACTGTGATACAACTTATGCCTTATTTTCATCTTTTATGAGGCCCTCGGAAATCAGCATGACGGTCAAAGGCTTACCACTATTTCAATGTGACAATTATTTGAACCTGGTGAAAAAAGGCGACCAAGTTGAATCAAGAAGAAAGGAGGGATGAATGGTTGTGACCATGTTAGCTCACCATCGAAAACGCGAGTGCAAAGCTGAAAGAAGGCGTGTAAACGAAGCGTGTGCGTCTCGAAAGCGTTTCTCAGTGAGAGCAATTTGGGCAGCCAATAATAAAAGTCGGGAGCATGCTTTTGAATATCGTAAAAGCAGAAGTGCTATGCCGGACGGCCTTTATTGAGCGCAAGTTATTCACAGCGGAATGATATATTTTCCAAAGAAGCGGATCCGATGCACGTCTACGTCATGTGATGTTCGTCACTGAGCACATTCGCATGCGAAATCGGATGCGAACATTTTCGAGATAAACGCTATGAGTTGCCCAGATAGTCGCCAATTTCAAATCGTACTCTAGGTGTCCACTGCTTCCATTGCTTCAGCACTTCGGAATTTGTACGTGTGCCACAGATCCGATGATGATTGCGGAGAAAGTGGCAAATGAAGTCTTCGAGAGAACTGGGCGAATGAAGTAAGCTCATATTTGCGGAATTGGATGAAGTCTTGAGGCTATAGAACTTCGGTCGCTCATAGGCGAAGGGATGATTACGTGCAGGACATGAAAGTCGGCGCGAAAACCCGAAAAGACTCATGCTATGTTCCGTCGCCTTGCATCGACATATTCTTCTGATTGGTGCGGACGCGCTTCTGTAGAAAATCGGGATCAGCGATAAATACAGCAAAATTTAAAGCTTTACAAACACTACACCGGGGAATTTGAACTGCATGAATCGAGCCTTTGGGATGAAGTGTTTTGTTGATATGTCAGTCCTCCAGAAACGGCTATTCATGACCGCCTTCGCTACTGCTGATTGAAAATTTGAAAGCATGCTTTCTGCAATATTGTATTTCTACAGCTGATGCTCTGCTTCCTCCAAAGATCCTTTAAGGCTTTCGGGACGTTTAGTACCCGAAAAAAACTCGCATTGGGTAATTCTAGCTGCTCAACCCATCGGACACTTATAAGTACTACTTTGAATTTTGCAGGCTTAAATGCTTCTATGATTTGCAAGTTTTCAAGCCCCAAACTTCCAAGTTTGACGTCTGTGTTGCGAACTTTCTGCCTGGTCCAAACTCGTTGAATTTCGGCTATCTCATATGGGACGGGTGAATTCAAACGCAAAAGTGCCATATTATCGACTTTTCGAACGGTGAAGTTTGTCTACAGTTCCGATCAAAAAACCGTAAAATTAACAAGCGATGAGCATTCGAGACAAGAATTCAAGACAAGAAGTGCTGAAATTTAGTTTGCAGTCTCATAACGAAAATCCGCTAATCCGCTTAAGTGCGCAATCGGCTGGCAATGAGCGGCGATTGTGCAGTTATGACAAATAGCGCTGAGGAAAAAGCGAAGTAGCTCGTGTGAATTGTCTAACTTCAGCTAATCGGCTTGTGGGATATGAACGGCTGCCATATCAAAGAGGCTAAAAATTTCAGAGAGACTGCTGTGTGCTTGCATGAACGTCAATCAGGAAGCAATGAGCGTGGGAGGTATCTATTAGTTGAATTCATTCAGGAAAAAGCGATATGCTCGAAATATTTCGCAACAAGTTGTGACTGGTGAAACGATCCTCAAGACGCCTTTGCAAATGACCAATGAGCTACCATCGAAGAGAGGATTCGGTAAAGACATAGAGGCAGAGAGAAGCTTGATAGCTCAGTCTTTTTGTTTGAGCAGTTGAATAGGATGATTCCTGTGAATTCACGAAACCAAAATGAAGCTCTTCGTTACAACGCCGATCGTTTCATTTTTTCAGAGAAGGACTTCCCTTTCCAGTTTTCATGTAGCAAACAAATGTATTATACGAAATTTCAGAGAGATTACTTCGCTACTGAAGAGTTTGGTGCAAAAGTTTTAATTTCATAGTAGGAAAACACAGCACTTTTTCGAAAAAAAGATGACATGGAAGTATTATTGTCCTCAGTTGGAACAGAGGAGTTTTGTTAAGGCAGGATGAATGTTGAATCAATAGCAGATCACATTGAACGCAACATTTGGCGACGATGCTCATACATGGCCCCATGACAGATGTGTCCCAAAGGCCGCTGTACTGACTCGCTGTGCAGGTATACCGGTCAAGGATAGGGCTATGGCAACCACTCGTGGAAATTTCTTATGCCGATAACGAAGAATTATATCACCTATGAAGCGGGATGCGAAGAGTTGCGGGAACTATGGGGAAGGAGCAGAGAGCGTTACTGTTACATGAGAAAATTAAGACCTGACGCTTGAAAATACGAAAACTCTCACCGTTTATGAATATGCTTGAAATGAACTACAGTAGAACCACAGCGAGAACACCTCAGAAAGAAAATAAAGTCTGATGAATTCAAGCAAGAAAATTCGCGAGGAACTTTTTTATCGACCAGTGAACAGACGACTTTTATCAAATCTGCCATTGCTAATTTTCATCAAGATTATTTATAATCATTATAATATATTTTAACCAAAGTCTATCAACTATAAATCTTATTCAGCATACACTTCTATCTTCCTCTCAACTTCCACCGTTTTCTTCACTTTCCTTCATCCTCCTTCCTTCACGTGGAGTATTTCCACGGTTTTAACTCCGAACTATTGATGTGTAAAGAGAACTCAAAATGCTGCTCTGCTTTAATGCCATATAGGTGGGAACTTCAACACTGATAGTGAGCAAGTCAGTCAAAAAGGAATATTTCGTGGGCCTCCTCTCCAAATAAAATGCTGCGTTGCGCGTCACTAGAAATGAAATATTGCGCGATTTGAGAAGAGAGTTGAAGAAACTATCAGAAAATTAATACATTGTCTTTGCAAAATGCGTTGATTTCATAAAGGAAATAAAGATCGTGTAAAAGATTGAAGAGAAACTAGTGTTGCTTTTTCAGTACATACATGATCATGTAATACAAACGGCCATGGAATAGCAGCAACGAACAGTGGTCAAAGAGAGAGACGAGTAGCCTGAAACTGAGAGGTATGTGGGATAAAAATGTACATGCCGCGATAGGAAGAAGCTTCGAATGTTCGTCAAAAACTGCATCAATGACAAAGGTTCAGTCCCGAAAAACAGTACACCGGCGAAAGGTTTATTTGAGTGCAGTGCAAATGCAGTCATTTGGCCAATTCTGAGGCAGATCAGCCAGATAACGGTTCCTTTCATATTGCTGCATTCGAAATTCGTCAGCCAGTTTCAGACCAATTGTCCCTTCGAGTGCAGAACGCATAAGTTTTCCTCTTGACTGTCCCTTCTATAGATTAATTCTCTGCCATAGATTTTCTCATGTCAATTCCACCGTAGAAGATTTCGCAATAGGGATGAAAAAACTGGGGGCAGTCAGACGTTTGAAGTACAAGCACGCAACTCTAGAGCCTGTGATGAAGGTGCATAATTTCGACAGCAAGAGAAAGCATTTAGCTATGCTTTACGCAGTGCAAGGAGAATGTTCTATTCCCATTTTATAACCGTTCCAGGGTCACATCGGGCAACTTGTTACAAATGCATTGCACCGCTCGTGACCCCTCCACACTTTTGCTTTCTCAGCGTGGTGAGGAGTCCAACTTTAAACGTGCACGTTCCTCCATTGGCAATCCTGGTGCAGGTGCAGTAATTGATCACTCATTTCAGCCGTTGGAGTTCAGTGCCGAGATGACTTGTGCAGCGAGGTTGAATGGAACGTTAATGATCCTCATCTATCCATGACTGTTCGCAGCCCCGACGGGGATTTATAAGTGAGCGGCCAGTGAAGACAACGTAGTCTTTCGTGGTATTCGTCACGGAATCATGCTAACACTGTTTGTTTGATCGAAATGGTATTCCGCCTACTTGTAAAAGAGGGAAGGTTTTGGAGGAATTTCGACGTCAAATCACATCGTCGGCCATTTAAAAGGTCATCGGAAGAACCGCGTGTTCAAGAGGAGTTTGTTCGTTGAAGACGTTGAAAAAACTCTGATCATTACTGACGCCCTAAGCTCTTTTCAATCGCCTGATCCTGATGCGAACGCATTCTTAAAATTTCCCTCGTAACTACCGACCCACTCGCCATCATCAGTAAACGGCTTGCGAGAGGTCTCGTAGAGCAGATGGAAGGGCAAATGACTGTTCGCCAGAGCGTCAAGCGAAGGCGTGTGCCAGGAAATTTGACACTGATCGTATGGCACACAACTGTGTTAGCTAGTTCAGGAAGACATCGTGAGTGAAGTCTCAGTCGAATGGAGGTAGGTAGTTTTGGGTGGTGTTGCTGCATTATCGGGATCGTACAGAGAGTTGAGCCAGACTATTCTCAGTGTGATACGGCTTGAATCCGATGTGAGATGGCTTCAATTAAGCGAGCCGAGTGCTTTTTCATTTGGTGCGCCTCCTAAAGCGTTAGTTGCTGCAGCACCACATTGCTTGAGTCTGCCATTTCTCGGATCCACATCTCTACTGCATATGGGAAGCCGTCATGGAAGGACATATTCCGGATGTTCGGGTTTTGTTCCATCTTCATTACCAGCCACATTCAGATGTTCAAGTGATGAGTGCAGTATGGTGTCAGAGTTCTATCTGCAATTTTATCGATGTGCAGGAGGTCGTTCCTGTTGATGTGCGTCTGCCATACTTCGTCGACGATGCGCATTCTCATTTAAACTTCCAATTTGCTAGGCGGAGGTGGCTTAGGCAAAGGTGGTGAGTGCCGATTTCATGATGCGTATTGTAAAAAGTGAATGTGCAGTTTTCGCACCTATTTTCGCACACTTCTCTTCTCCTCACTACGGATTCTCATATACTCCCCGCACATCTCTTTGGACTGTGAGCACAGGCCGTATTCGTAGTTCAACTCATCTCCTCTCCCATCCAAAAGAAGCCCAATAGAAGACATGGCTATCCTGGAACACAAAGTGGCAGGAACACAAAACAAATGAGAAAATTTTTTGAGGCGATGCGATGAATGCTTAGGGCGCCCAAACCTCAGCGACGACAAAATCTCAAGTAACTTGGAGACGGATATGGGAACCCTTGTTTCTGGTCCGTGGAAACTGCCATCTGCGTACACGAAAACAGCTTGGATTTAAGTGACGAGTTTTCCAATGCATTTCACTACGATATCGTATTGGTACCAAGCAAATTTTGCAAATTTAATTTTTACATTTTGCTCTGACAAGTAAATTAAGGCTGCCGAGGCTGAATTTTCCGCAGGGAATCTTGTTCGAGGCTCGGCGAACTTCCCTAACGCAGCAACTATAATCCACTTCATGCGGTGGCAGCTATGGCTTCTGAATCACAGAGCCAATGAAGCCGAATTCCTGAACATTGGACCTCTCGAGCTTAAGTATTCAGGAGCTCTAGATTCCATGTCACGCGTTTCGTTGAAGCTTAGTTAACTTATGCAGTTTGAGGTAACGCGAGGAACCAGGGAGGAGCGAATTAAGTCTCACTGACCGAACGTTGCAACCTATCGATGTCACTGTCAGCCGCCAAGAAAGGGAAACCGGTTATGAGCAGAGAAATATGCAGACATTGAGATAAAGACGACACCACATTTCTCGCCGAAACAAGTAGAAGAATCGTGAAAGGAGAGTTGCATCGTTCTATCAGTCATCCTTTTTCACCATAAGAAGAGAGCATCTGACAGGCATGAGGATACTGCGTACTGCACAGCTTCCGAATTTCATTCAAAAATAACGACTTTATCAGATGGAATCGAAATACATTAAATAACTGAAATATTTACAAACATAATGACAAATGACCGAATAGAGGAAACATCAATCTGAAAATATTCATTTGTTATTGCAGCATATTTAAGTGACAAATCATAAGAAAAACATCGCTTTTGTGTCATCTCAAAACAACACTCCCATGCGGTCATGTGAATCGAACGAGCTCTGTCAGTGGTTGATGTACATGTGAGATACTTCTACAGAATGTCGGCAAACCATTCGGCTTTCTCTTTCGCACATGCAGGATCCAACGTATCGATGTGCAAATTTGGGTAGACCAAAAAGTAGAACAGGCAGAAGCTGACAAACCCAAGGAAGAACACCATCTGAAGGAGAAAAATATAATTCACTGAAATAGCAATTAGGACAGTCACTAATGCTAATGAAAAATGTCCCCGAATGCTGTTTTTCCGCGGATAAGAAAGCAATAAAGGTGAGGGATGAATATTTTCGATATCTGACGAAGAAGGATCAATTAAAGGCTCAACTGACTGCAGTTAGGTCTTATCAGTCGCTTCTGACCAGTCTGTCCTTCTCAGGCAGCCATCAAAACATGCATGCAACGTCATTTGATATGATCTCGAAATAAAACTGGGACTTTGATTTGGTATATTTCTTGACACCTGTCATCTATGATCAGAGTTTGCAACGCTGGAGACAGGAGGGTCGGAGAAGAGAGAAAAAGGGGATGGGGTGATTGGAAACGTTCGCCAAATCGCCAAATGCAATACCTGTGACACCCAATGGAATCTCCGCATAGACTTTTCATCGAATTCCCATCGCTTGAGAGCACTTCTAAGCTTACGCGTTCGATAACCTTTTCCGGAAAGCTCGACAACATGTTGAGGACAGTGCGCACCGACTTCGCCGAGCGCTATTGTTGTGTACTGGTTAACCGGTGAACTGAAACGGGGAGCTAATATTTCTGCATGGAAGGGAGGTGTGGTTCTAGGCAGTCACTATTTAAACTGCTTTTTGAAAGCTAGTGGCTCATATCGAGACCGATAAGATGAGGAGGAGTTACGTATTAACTTCACGAGCATATCCTTCTCTCGCTTCCGGTAATGGAGCAGATTTTACAGACAAATTTTGCTAGCTTAATATGATCATAATCATGTGCCTTCTCTTCCTCTGTGGTTCGTTTACGAGCTATGGTGCAGTAAGTAGTGCCAATTCCATTTAGAGAGGATGTGAAACAATGACATTTCTTTCCATCTAAGCTGAACATTATTCGACTTTCAAGACGACAGCTTCCTGACAAAGAAATTCATTAGCGGAGTTTTGCCTCTTATAATGTCTAATAATAGCCTCTACACTAATGAAGAGCACCGTGGTATTATAGGCGAATCAAGACCGACGCTTGGTGATGGCTGTGTTGCAAAGTCATTCACTTCCATGTGCGACAGTCCGTTGGTAGAGAGTTTGACCGGCGGAAACATACCAGCAACGAGTGATGTCTCTCTAAAATTTACATCTACGAAAGGGATCTACTCCGATAAATGTGGTAGTATCTTCATTACATCTTAAGCAATGAGGGAAAGGAATAAGGAGAGGATTTACTCAAGAGGGGAGGCAAAGAGAAGGAAATACTGCTTTCACTCGCCGACTATTGACATTCTTGACATAGCTGTTCTCAACAAAGGAGGTAGAGCGGGAGGAGGCAGTATACAATGAACAAAAAAGACACATCTTGAAACATGTTCAACCGCATCGGAATTCAAGATACAATGAATTTATGAGAAAACTAGCATAATGGGCAATTCGAGAGGCATCAACAAAAAATGAAGGGTGAACTTGTCAGTAATCGTCCGAATATTTATAGAGCGCTTCAATACACACTTACGTTGTCAGCTGCAGCCGTTGACGCATGAATTTCACGAACGCTAGCTTTATGAGTGACAGGAAGACAATCATGAAACATACACCTAAACAACATTTCATTAGATAAGTTTATGAATACATGAGTTTTGAGGATGGATGTTCCTCACAAGGTTTTCTGGGAACATAGAGAAATGAATTGCAATATATGAATACGTCAAGAACAAAATACCACGAAATCAGTGCAAAGTTCCCGGGGAGGAAGTGCTAGAAACTCGATAGCCATCGAGATAGGACGACCATTGAGATGGCGCAGAAAAGCCGGTGGCCAACGATTTCGGAGGCAACCGAAAATTTGCTATTGGCTCGGATGATCTCGATAAACTATGACCACTGGGCAGCAACAATGTACGGCTTCGAACGTTGTTGCTGGAAACATCGTTTGTGTGGTCATCGGTCAACCTCAAGCAAAACATTCAATCGTTGCTATGTGATGGAAAACATAAGGCAATGTTGCCATTTCTTAACAAGCTTCCTGAGCACCCATCTTCCTCATACCTACATATAACTCCTTTTTCCCCTTTGCGTCTTTCATTCTCTCTCGCCCTTCCTCGCTCTTTCTAAATTCATGAGTTCTTCGTATTTCCATAACAGTGAGAACAATGCATTCTTTCTGCTGTGTATAATTTGGGATAGAAAATATTCACCATCGTCTGAAAGAATACATCCTCATTCTTTTGTCGTGAAAGACTCAAGTTCGATCTCGAGGTGCTAGCATCAGAATGATTATCTTGGAGGAAATGAATTCACTCAAAAATGAAGAGAGTTTGCTTCAAAATTTATTACCCAAATAAACATCCATCGCCTTTATATAGCTCACTCGAGGCATCATTTCATTGTAGGAAAATATGAGAAAAGTGATCGCAAGAATTATCGATATCATATCCTGCAATTGCGATATGCCTCAGGCTTATGCTCTTCCCGGAAACCATTGTTACACTTACACCGGTCAACAAGTGTCAAATTCTCGTTATTGATTGCACTCATTGAATATTAAACAATAAAGCATATTGCATTATGCCCTCACTAAAATCGACATGATCTAAGCAGAAGATTGTGACCACTGGAAATGTCGGGAGTGGCGAGCAGATCGAACATTCGATCGGCAGGATAAAGACGCCAGGTGCTCCTCCGGATCCTTTTTCATGTTCCGTCTCCTCCGACTTCTAATTGCAGACCATGCTTTTATAACCCATCAACCAGAAGTGACCATCTGAATCTGAGATGGGCTAAATTTCGAAAACAGAGCTGAAGAAATGTGGAGAACTGCAAACAGAATTCGGTAGCAACGGCCTTTATGAATCAAAAAGTCACTGCACGAAATACTTGCGAATGAGTTGAAAAGAAATGATGGATTTTTTACGTTCTGAAATATATCTCGCAAAGAATGAAAGCAGCACTCATGCAGCATCAAGGAAAACCCCCCTTATGAAACTGCTTACGCATGAACGGGAACTGAATGACGTGAACGAACGACAAATTCGACAAGGTCCTAGCGGGATGCATGCGCAATGCCAACTCAATGACTGAGACGGCACGCAAATATTGTTCTAGGCGAGGGCCATCATGAATGCTTCTGCCACTGGACGGAAAGTTTGTATTGGAGGAAACGAGGGAGTTTATGACGATCTGGCACAACAGATAACCTCTGCAATTGACATAGCAAGTGTAAGCATGCATTTACCTTTTGTTAAAACGAAAGTTGACGTAGGGCCTTTGACTACGGTATGGACAATTCTCAATAAATTTCTAGAGTTTGGCTTCAATGAACCAATAGAAACAACCGGAAAGACGTCTGAAT
Source organism: Toxascaris leonina (assembly GCA_022844705.1). Classification (NCBI taxonomy): domain Eukaryota; kingdom Metazoa; phylum Nematoda; class Chromadorea; order Rhabditida; family Ascarididae; genus Toxascaris; species Toxascaris leonina. The sequence goes on along the minus strand of JAARMF010000347.1, from coordinate 52,602 downwards.
GAACGGGCGTGCTTGCGTATGCATGGGACATGGTGCATTTCTTGAACGCAAGTTAGCGAAAATACACGACATGCAACTCGTCGTTACTTCGAGGTACATAATGATTGGTCGTGGATTTTGCTCGTCATACAATCTGTTTATTTTTCATGATGATGGCACTTTCGCTTCATTTAAAATGGAGGTTTATTTGAAGGTGCAATAGAACCTGAAATTCGGTCTCGCTTTCCATCCAAAGTGACACCCATGAGGTGATGACGACAGCGGTCGACGGCACAATAAGCTGCAGAAAACAGAAGCCCGATGAGCGTGTGAAGACAAAGCATACGTAAAGACGACTGTAGTTACCTGAGAACGAAGTGAACTTCAGAGATCTCTTCGTGGCAGCATAATCCGGTGATCTCATGCTATATGAACACAAATACTGTATATATATATAT
>JAARMF010000347.1:23403-44671 GCA_022844705.1 Toxascaris leonina | reverse complement strand
CCCCCCCCTCTTCCCATCTCATCCAATCTGTTTACCTGCATGTTTTACAGTTTCCTTGCTGCACATCGCTTCAAACAGATGAAAAATTCTGGCTTTTTTCAACTCGAAAACGTCTAGCACTATCAACGAATTTCTGAAAATGCGAATGGTTTTGCAGGAACCAGAGACAACGGGTGAGCTGCTTGTGAAATCGAGGCTTCTTTTGTTGCGCCTTCATTGACCGAAACGTTGATCTAATTTAGGGTCAAATTTCACATAAATGCAGATTCAGGCTCTAGCTGGCTTATTCGTCATTAATGCATATTACTGGAGGTGAAGGACTGTAGAGGTGCTATGGGGGGAGAGGGAGGAGGGTTCTTCTATCTATCACTCGTCGACATGTCCACGGCTCAATGCATCAGCTATGCGTGTTTAAATTCATGAACTCTATCATGTTTATCGACAGAATGTTGCAGTGAGCATCACTGTTTGTAGTTTGCTATATCTCCACAACATCCTCTGCATGCTGCATTGTGATTGGTTCTTACGAACGGATAAAGATCGCCTGGATTAAATCAATTAACAGTAAAGCTTGTGCATAGGCTTCCGTGCTGGTACTCGGAAGTATATTCGATTCATCGACGAGAGCCTGGTGGCCAATTCTCACTCAAGAAGGCGAAGATGTCACCTGACTATTTGCTATCGTTTTGCTGCTAGCGATGACCATCGACAAGAGCACGAAAAACATTGATACCGCAACGAACAAATATAACGCCGCCTTCAGAACTCGATGATTCGCATTGCTTTCGAATATCCGTTGAATCGCATATGTTCACAGCCCTGAAATCTGCACCATACTCAATAAAACTATCCATATAAACATTTCCACCTCACAATACGTACTCCGTAAAACAGGTTCTTCCACAAAGTGCACTTTAAATGCTTCAAGTTTACCGATTCAAAAACATAAGCAGTAGTGATGGCGCAGACATTGTTCTCAGATTCATGAGCAAAGTTACCATTGTGTCGTCTATTATTATGCGCTTTCATCGCATTTATGCTGCTTTGCAAAACTTGCCGTCGGTCATACTGCCAAGAATCGCAATTTTGTAGCGCGACAATCCCATTTCGAACTCAACGATCATAAGCCTAAGCTTGGAGCAATTTTAGGTATAACGAACAATCAAGAGATCATAACTTCGCTTGTGTTTGCGTATCATCGCGGAAATCTCTATCCACGAACAACTCGATCAACGTCGCTTCCAGGGCGAAACATTATGTTCCATCCTTTGTTGCCATGCATTTTTGAAATTTCTCCCGCCGTTTGATCTGTCATCTCATGTTTCCGCTACAATCAGTTTCTTGCATTACTGTTGTTCGCCACTGAGAAACTGCCCGTGAAGTGATACCTACAGGCAGTACAAAATGCACGAACGAATTCAGCACGGCGCCTTTCTCCTCGAGCGAACGGCGTTGATGCGCTACTACCCTCCTCGTCCCAACAGTTCCGCTTTCCCGAAGCGCCTTGCAGCACTACCACGCTTCTTGCACCAACGGTTCTAACGCACACTGCCGTCCCGCAATGAACAGGTCAAGCCAGTAGCTGAACTATTTCGATGCTCTTCATCTGCCTCGCGAATATCGTGCTCATATTTCTTGCCTGTGTTTTCCTTTGTATTCGCACATAAACTGGATTAAAGTATAATAATCTTCTTTGCCACCACCCTTTGTTGACAAGAAAAAACATCAGTGAAGTGCTACATGTTGAACGCGTTTCTATGATTGAGATCCGCACTTCTTCCTTATTCTGCATGGTCACCTTCATGAATTACAGGAACTTGAAGATGGTGTCGCATTTAGTTATGCAAATCTTTCACATACTCGTGTGGCTGCGGCGTCCTCCACTACGAAACAGCGCACTTTTGAATTGAAGTCGGAGCTATTCGAAAGATCTCCATGAAGAGAGATTGGACTCATTAGATGAGCAGAAATCGTATGGTAAGATGTTACTTTACAAGGATCTATGTTTCGGAGATTTGCCACTGATATCGACATCTGCAGCAAGTTCCTTCCATCATGAGAGTGATAGGCATGGTCGTTCAAAATCAGACTACTCATGATGAAGGAAGAGCAACAATGAAAGGGGTGAACAAGTGAAGAGGCAGCGTATGACTAGAAATGGCAATGCCTGTAAGGAAAAAGAAAGAAGGAAATGTTGAGAGCAGTAGGTGAATGAGGAGCTTGCTGACATTCAATGACGTTGTAGTAAAAAGGAGGCATGGTAGAACGTACGGACGGAGTAGCCAGCTGCTGAAGCGACGCGCTGGCTAATTGTTTCAGCTCTCAGATTGCGAATGCGCATGCTGCTTCGTAATCTGTGGATAATAAATGATCTCAGATTAATTTGTAGAAGTATTGCTGCTGTATAAGCGGCACTACCACGAGATGTTTTATCAATGAAGCTCCTTCGCAATATATAGTATGCATGCGTAGGATAATCTTAACGGCAACTGTTTTGCTCGTATGTGCGGAGAAGGAGTGTGCGTTCATATGCACTCCACCTTCTGCCGTACTCAATTAATCAAGCAGTGGATGAATAAATTAAATAACATTGTGTCATAAAACACAGCTTTCCCATGTAGTCGCTGGCCTCACTAAAGAACCTGCCAGCATGCTACATACAATGAAGGTAGTCTCAAATTTTTAATGACCGTCGCGTATGTTGGTGATGTTGTGCAATGCCTAAATAGACCATAATGAATCGACTGAAACGAAAAATGGGACAAGGAACCCGTGTTCGAGTGCGAATGTCGACAAGGGGCATTGTAAAAAGGAAAGAGCGTACCTCGGTGTTTCGGCCACTTGGCTGAAGTGCACGAAATGCAGCTTTGATGATGACTTCGCACAGTATATGTTTATGTAAAAATACATTACTTTGCCCAACGTCCCGGTAAATTACTCTACTCTCGGACTGGTGATAACCATGATAAGAGAGAGTCCATGAATGTTATGATATTAGTTGAAATAATGAGGACGTCCACCACAAGAGTGATTGTGGCAAAGAAAAATCACTGCTCAAGAATGGAACGCTTGGCTGGTATGTGTCCTCATAATTCACTCTTGCAGAAACCTTTGGAGGATTAGAGGAGGATCGTGAGAGACGACGTCAAACGATGTGCTCCATCGGCTATGCTTGTCTGCCTTAACAGTTTATTCTGACGAAAGCCCTCTTCCCATAAAATCCTCCAATAACACTTTTTGTTTTGCTGTAGAATGAAAAATTGACCGAATTAAATTACGAGCAACTTGCAAGTAAGCCAACTCGTAAAATTTGCAGATCAGAGGACTAGAGCTGCAATGACTCTCGAGCTGACGGCAGGCGCTAGCGTACGAATGTTCAAGAAGAAGCGAAACAGGAACATTTCGAGAGTAGGTCCAAAAAATCCATAGCAATCTTTCCTCCCAAAGAATTCTAACGTTTGTAAAATCAGCTTGCCCGCTCAACATTTGTTTCTTTTGCTTGAACGATTCTCGCATTTTTTTATCCATTCGCTTGATGGCTTCGCGTACGCTTGCTTACTCTCGATCAAATTCGGCAATTGTTACTGTGCCATAGTCATGTTCATGCGCACAGGCAATTGTGGCAGCTTTCTCACAAAATATCACAAGGGGCTACAAGCGCAACAGTTATCAAGTTTACTATGCGTGTTACTCAATACAACGAGTTTCAGTAAAGTAATATCTAGGTTGCGTCGTCAAAAACGTGAACAGCGGCAAACGCAAAGTTCTTTTAAGAAATTCATGTGCATTTCACTCTGGTCAACAATCGAAGCAAATTGTGAAACATAAAATGGGATGTTATGCGTTTCCACATCCACTCACCTGACCAAGTCGTTCGAGTGCATGCCAACGGAAAAGGATAGAATTCACCGAATATAGCTTTCTATTTCTCGACCTTCGATAAGAACCTTCCGTAAAAAATCTTTTTTCATTCGACTACACCAGGAAAATGCAAAATTTTTAGTTAAGAATACAGAGTTAATAATAGAGTGACAAGTTTAGCGCTTTCTGAATTTTGCCTTCAACTGCACTGAACTGAAAGCTCAACGTTCCCCTCTCGTTCTCTCGATTGAAGGAAGTGATGAAAGAGGATTCACTATAAGACGTACGCATGGTCACATCGGCAGGCTTGTTGCTTTTAACTTGCCTTCATCCTATTCAACATCATTTCCGCCGGAAACGTAAGGTTTTGCACAAAGCCTACAAAACGGCTGCTATAAAATCAATTGATTTCTTGCCTTCACATTCAAAACAATGTATGTCTACGCATTCACACACTAAAAACTGGGCTCTTAATTGCGCTCACCTTGAGGTAATTTGAACGGAAGTGGGTCGTGTAAACATTGCCGTCTAATTGGGGCGGCACGATCTTTAGGCCATGAAATTCACAAAATTGTTACTGCGTCATCTATAAGCTCTCCAGACGTACCAGGATTTGTGTGTTTCGACTAGATGCGGAATGCGTATGCTCGAAGAGTGGTTTTAGCTGTCCAACTAGAGAGCGACGGATGTAAAAAAAAAGCCCTTGACATACAATTGCTTTATAAGTTCGATGCAAAAGAAATATCCAAATGAGAGAAGAGGTTGCATCTGTGCTAGTTTTACAGTTTCATTTCTAGGCAAATATCAAATTTCTTCGCAAAAAAAACTTTGGCGTGGAGATGGAAGTTGCGATGCGATGCTGCATCAGTTGAAGCGCTGTGCGAGTAATCAGACGCTTGCGTTGGCTATAGCGCTACTTATTGTGAGTGCTCCAAATTGTCATTGCGTCTGTGCTTTACGTGGGCATTGCTTTAATGCCCTGTGCATAGGAACAGGATGCGCCCCCGAATTTGGGCGTGTCTCACTGGATGTGTCCTTGTGTGCCTATACCTCTCCACTAGTCACATCATTCCCCATCCCGGACTGGTGAGGACTCAAGTCTACGATTCACCTTACCAAAGAAGCGGGGAGATTGTTTGCTTAGTGGCAATACCACTTTGTTTGTTGTGAAGAGTATGAAATATTTAGCTCTCAAAATGCAACAAGAGTGAACTGAGACCGTCCGGGGCGACGCAACGAGTTGAAAGTGGAAATAAAAACCTTTGACCGACGTTCGAGTTGAAAGTGAAGTAAAATGTATTCCATGAATAAAAACCTTTGACCATTTTCGGTAGTTTATAGAACGACGCGAGCAGTACTTTTGTAACCGCGAGATCCAGAAAACGGCACAAAAAGCGGTTTGCACATTGTCGCAATACCGCTGTCATCGATAATTTGAGGCATCAGGTGCAAAAATCAAGTCCGAGAGCAGGCGGTACTTTGCATAGACAGCAGTGCTCAAAGTGGAAGGGTAGGCTTTCATCGCAAGCAGTGAGCCAGTTAGTCAAGTCTCATGTGAAAACGTTTTGCATGCGTTCTAACGGAATGCTGGAGCGCATTAAGCGACGTGGCTGTCTGTGCGTGAGCACATAAATTACGCGCTATCCATCTCGTACTTTCTGTGTGGAAAACACCAACGGCAGAGCCACAGTAGTCGTCGATATAACGCAAACCGCCACACCAACTGAACCAGATGTGACCCTAAGCCATCATCTTCGATTTCAGTGCGTTTCAAATTCAACGTTACATTGATCCGACTCTCTCTTGGACCTATTGGGTTCAGAAGATCGAGTCATTCACAAATGAGCTGTGAGGGTATCCAATTGCCTAAATATCGAATTGCGAATTGCATTATTCTGCACATTGTGGTTCTTGTTTCGAATGGATGGTCTGGCGACCTGGGCACAGAAACGGATATCACGTGAGTTAGTACGAATTCCTTCTTCACTTCTTCACCTTGACCGGATCAGTCATGAAGGGACAAAGCTTTTATTGATAACTTGTGTGAGTGGTTAAATCAGTGGAGATATGAATGTCTGTTATATTCTTTTTTTTTCTTTTTTTTTGCTTGCGCTTAGCTTATGAGATCGCTCGGTCCGCCGAACTGAATGCCAACACTCGCATCAAGCCAGCTTCACCATTGAACGTCTCCATTTGTCGTTCAATATGCAAAAACGTTTCAAGAACTGAAATAATAGCGGTTCGAAGCGAAACTGCTGTGAGCGACAAGCCTACAAGATATGTCCCGGCGGCCTTGACAAATTCCATGCCTAAATCGTTTTCACTCCGAAATATGCCGCTCTTCAATCTTGACTACCAAGGAACGTTTGAAACTGTGTACGACATCTAAGTATGACAGTAATAAAGATGAAGTCGGATTTCTTGCATAACAAAGCCACAGCTCTTTCACTGCAGTCGCACGAGGGTCTAAGAACATGATTTCCCTGCTTTCGCTGAGTAAGTAGCTGGAAGGCTGGAAGCTCATCAGCTCTGAGGCGTTGCTGATGCGTGCCAAAATTGGCAATAATTCTCCTCCAGTACATAGCAAAGTTCTAAGATTGCGACTTAATTTGCGGTGAGGATTTCTTCGCTGTTGTTATTTGGTTTTGAGATTGCGCAGGTGCCTTATGGAGGTGGAGCATTTCACATTAAATCTTTTCAGCATCAAACAGCGACACTAATTCCCCCATTTTTCACACTTTGGTATGTGGGATTTCGTTGCATGTAGAGTTGACCCATAATGAGATTCCTGGAAAGATCTGACGACGTGGGAATGGAACATTTTGCCAGAAAAAAGACTGACTCGATCTTGAGCACTATTGAATTGCGCCAACTCGCAGCGTTGTTAAGCTGATCTAAGTCATTTATCCTTCCTCAACGAACCTTCTTGATGCGTCTGATGAAGAAGACAACGATATCAAATTTGAACGCGCCAATTGCCGCGTCGACGTGCTCAGCGGCGGAAATTTGCACAAATCGTACTTCACTCAGCGAGCTTTTTGCGCGAGCAGCAAGCTCTCGTTTTGTGATTCAGATTCCAAAGCGCTTTCCATTGTGGGTGAACTCCCTGAGGACAGCATATGAAATAATGACTCATTGTCCGCCTACCTCAAATATTTCCTCGTATCCTCGATTTTTTGACTGCTGCTGGAAATAGTGCATGCACATCATTCCGGTAGCTCTAAGGACCGAAAGTTTCAACAGCTAAGGCTTGTTGCAGCGCAAAAGGCTATCATGGCGGCCAGAGACTTGCAGGGACGGGGGTGGACTTCGAGTTTCTACCACACTAAGGTGGATTCAGCCACCACTACAAAGACGTGGAATCAGTGGTTTCTGGACGATGTTCTATGAACTTTAGTAGCCCTCGAATCCGACTTTGCTCCCGACCGAATCCTACAAGATCTTAACATTCAATCACGTCCCTCGAAAACGAACATTACACTGCCGAGTATATACAGATATGTGCAAGCGTCGCAAATCGGCATGTTTGAAAGCAAACTGAAAGCTACTGGGAAAGAAAAATGGCCTGTTAAGCAACTGAAATAAGGCATTTGAATTAGCATAAAGTGAATTCTACGCACATCTCCTCGAAGGCAGCGGCCATCATATGATGAATTGAACGATGTGTAATTTCGTGCTCGGGACATATGATTTTGATAGGAGAAACTGTGATTCGAATTTAATGAAGAATGCTATAGATCCTGCTGAATTGGGATGCACAATCATCCATAGCCGCACTAGAATTTCAGACATCAACATTGCAGTTCACGTCCTAAAGGTAACAATATCATGCAATTTGCTGACAGCAAGGTGAAAAATACCCCAAAATTATTGGAGAGGAGAGAAGTGGCGCACTCTCCCGAAGCAAAAGTTTCTTTTCGTTTCGTCACCTCCAAATTTATTCCATTACTTGAAGCGCATTCTCATTCACTTCGAACAGCATGAGCAGAATGTGTATGATTTGAAGTAACGGTACAGTGGGATATCCTCAATATGACACTATTTTTTCTCATCAGTACCCAATGTTTTCTCTCCATTTGACCTTCTTTCTCAGCAACTTGCTTGATAAAAAATTCAAATATTGGAAGGACAAACCAACAAAGTATTTATATCTTCTGCAGAAGATTCTTTTCGCACCGTGACCGCGTATAATTCACCATCCGACCGGTGAACAGTAGGACTGAACCAATCGTAAACGAGCTATGAAACTTTCACCATATTGCAGTCCTCAGAAACCTTTCAGTTCAAAAGGTAATGATCAAATTGAAAGCAGATGTGCCATGTTCACAATGATAAACCCATGTCCGCATTGCTTCAATGATGCATTCATTCCCGAGTTAAAAGTACAGTGCAGAAACGCGACTACTCGACTCAATTTTAGCATAAGGCGTTCGGTCATGCGGAACCAAACGAACCAAAGCATGCGTTTTTTCGATTTGTGCAAGTTTGAATCAGCATTAAAATGGTGGACTTACAAAAAATCAAAAACGTTTTTGGAACAGTCTAATAAACGAAGTAATCTGAGGAATTCTTCCATCGGTGCAATGCGCCCATTCCTCAATCTTTCAATGAAATAGTTGGAATCTGAAGGGCGAACGACGGTACCCAATTTGCAGCCTTGGCATCATTGGACCTTGTTTGCGTTCCTCCGTATCCTATCCAAATATGAGCACCGCGGAAAATTTCCTTTTCCGTCAGTGGTCACTGTGGTGCTTCTTCGCAACAAACCAACAAGTCAATGTCTTCACAAGCGGTATGAACGCACTCGGAACCTTCTAAAAATGACTATCCACTGAAATTATGACCGAATTTTGCAAACCGTTAGCGATTTGCAAAATAGAAAATAAGCAAAAATGATTGCTGACCAAGCGATCACTTCATTCATTAGCGAACGAGTTCATTCAGACATATAAATTCACCTTACAGATCCTTGGGGACGGTTCGAAAGTTTGAATGATGTCCTAGAATTGAGGCAAATATGCAAATGTATATGCGTCTTTCAATGCGAAAACAGAGCCGCACGAAAATCCGACGCCAAAGGTTGACTGTCGAGCAGAGTACAAGTGGGATTTGCGTTTTTGATGCAACAATATCTAGAAAGTGGCAAAAAATTGTCATCTAGCGAGCATAAATGAATATAGAGAACGAATTGCTAGGAAATTATTCAGATAGAGAATGGAGAAGGCGGAAAGGATCAATTCGATAAGATTGCGACTCACAAAAGAATACGATTTGGGGCTGTGAGAATGTTCCTTATGAAGATGGTGGATATTTGAGGTCACACGAACCAATGGAAAGCTAGCTCCGGGCCAGCAAGAAACGCAAGCACACGCGATTCGAAAAGCGAAGTTGGCAAACCGGAAGTGACAGATTTCAAAAGTTGTGACAAAAGCCATTTCACAAGAAGAGAATGTTGCACTGTGTTCATTCTTTCGCAATGCAACTCATTAAGGAAAGTGTGTATATGAAAAGGTCAAGAGTGAAGAGAGAACGGATCGTTGGCAGCGCATTGATTTATATCGATCGTTAGTAGAAGTCGATAAACAAAATGTTCTTCCCACCCATCGAGTTACAAGGCGGTCTTGACGAGTCCGCAGAATATGCACATGAGGAACATTTGTAGGTTTTTCTAACATATGCAAGCTCACTGACGGTGAAAACGTGTACAATTACGATCAGTTCTTAGCATGCTAGCAATCTTTATGGCAGCAGTTGTTCTAATTCGATGGTGACGTGACGCTGTCTGCATTTTGCAATATTTGCAAAAGCCTCTTCGCAAATAGATTTCGTCCTTGACCGCTTCACAGCAAAATTATTTCTGTGAGAGAATTGTTACCGAACTTATCATTTGCTTGATATTCACAAGTGACTTTCTTTCAGCAAAAGAGGCTTCGCTTAGTGTTCTCAAGCTTCTTCGGTCACTTTTTATGAGTACGTCATTAGTGTGTTATGAGTTGAAATTTTTCTCATCGAACGGAAGTGACAAAGAAGACAAAAAGATGTACAATTGATAGAACACACGAGATGCGAGGTTGCCAACGACGCACATGGCACAACAATTACACACTTCGATGTGGACCACTGAAGGACGACGATCGTCGATCGGTACAGTGTGCCGCACAGAATGGTGTTCACGACTATTCGATAGGTCCATTACCTAACATTCCTTGGAAAAGAAATGCCCATCAGAAAATCGAAATGAAGCACTGTGGAGAACTACGATACCATATTCTGTCATATTTTTAAGTTCTCTGCTGCGATGATTTGAAACCTTTCCATAAGTTCCCTCATTTAGGTCCTCATATCTTTTATGCGCAAGTTCAGCCTGCAAGGATGCACCATGGTGGCGCTGTCTACGTACGCAAGGTACATCTATGTATGCCTGTGTGGTTGGATCATCGAACACCCATTGTATCCAGAATTATAAAGTTCCATAGGCATACATCATGAGAAATATTCCATGCTAAAATATGAGAAGCGTTCCCATTTCGCAAGTCCTCAGCCAAATTTCATGGTTGACACTTATGGCAGTTTCGAAAATTGATGGGGCAGCACTCTTTCTTTCAGCGTGACTAACAGTTCAACGGAAAAAACTGGCTGCGCCCCTGCATCTGATCACCACCTAGCGGACATTTTTGTTGAAGAATGGATTCACAAATAACAATTTCTTACCAGCCTCCTTGGTACGAGGTTGCCTTTATTCAGACAGAAAAAGGAATACTAACGAATGTAAAGGAACGAAGAATACTCGAGAAATATACATGGGATAATTCGGTTATCCAGAATTGCCGACGATTATGCACGATCCAACAGAACTTTATGCAGATACAGCAAAGTTAGAGCCTCCTATGAACTTAGGTGGTAGCTAGAACAACGGATGCATAAGTCTAACAAGCCACAGGTTGCCGTCAAATGGAATGAAGTGATTGTTCCCGTCTCTCTCACCCTCTCTGCATAGAATGAGAATCTGCTTGGTACAAGTGGAAAAGCATAAAAAAGTTTTTCGATAGGCGAAATCTAGCAAGAGTGTGCAAAAAGATGTAGAATTCCAATAGCGAGTCAAGCAACTGGTAAGAAAAGATAACACGAGGTATATTAACATCCAGCACTCAAGGCGTTATAGAAGGCAGGTCAACAGATCCTTCTGTGCTCGTGCTTGTCATGGTTTCTGCGGTAGCGCGTTGCATCGATCTCTGGCTGTTCACCAATAACTGAGCCAAATGCTGCCTGACCGTTCACTGCATCGTGGTGATACCACCATTCGTGTTGAAGGATATAACTCTATGTTGGAATAAATTTAATTTCCAGAAAAGAAAGGAAATTGAATAAGAGAAAATCGTTGCAGGTTTCAGCACGATGAACAGCGTTACCTGGAGGATAAACGAGTGGAAGTGGATGTTTCATCTGATAGTCGACAAATTAATTCTTGAGCAAGCATGCACGCAATAATGAGCGAAAAATGTGCCGCGAGGTTGTGCAAGAATATTTCATGGTCGACCTTTCATAATTCTAAGAAGTGCAAAGTTTTCATCCTATGCCTGACTAATGGCATTCTTAACTGAACCGAGCACAGGGGAACGAATAAAACAAAGTGGCCATTCAGCAAAGGAAGTGCAGCGCCATGTGATCAGACAAGCCGCTTGCGGAGATGAATAAAAACAGAGCTAGGAATAATGGTGGAGTTCTCTGCGATCATCGATTTTAAAGCGCACGTTGATCGGACCATTCATATAGAAATGAGTTAATTGAGACACAAGCCGATCCAGCGAGTACGGACCGAGTAGTTGTTGATCATGAGGTGTACAGTATCTCGTGAGCGAAGCGGCACAGTGTTCGTCGCTTCAACTGTTCCAGTTGAGGAAATGGCAGGCAGCAATTGGCCATATGTGTTGCAGATGTTGAACAAGTAGTGTAAATGTGGCTCATAAAATGGAACTCGTTAAGCTGAAAACAACCGTTTTTGCTACAACAAATGAGTGCGCCAAAAAGTGTTTGATGTGGGGGTGGGTGCCAGGCACTTCTCTTCTATTGCACTGATTTTCATACATCTGTTTAAAATGATGCATTTGTCGATAGCCTCCTAAAAATTGCATTCGTTTTTGAGAAATACCGTATTGCCGTGTCTCAGATGTTCCAGTGGCAATATCGTTGGAGCGTCGAGCACGAGCTTTATTCCCTTTCCTCCAGCTGCTCCCGCATTCCACTGCCTCGTCTCTTGTCCCACCCCTCCTATCTCCCACCCTCTTTTCCTTCATGTACACCTTTTCTGAGACTCATAGTCACCAAAAGAGGCGCTAACTAAGTCATTAAAAAATTCACACAAATTTTCTCTTCGAAATGCCCATTTATGCACACTCTGATTGGATCGATATTTTTTGATTTTCTCTATGTGATACCAATTTTGACAAAAAAATAGCAGGAGAAAGACCCGAATATGGATCGACTGTACAGTATTGTTGCATGGGAGGCGCAGTTGGATAAGCACTGCGTCGCAACTAATTCGAGGGCATATATGTGAAGAAGTGGAAATCCTTTAAAAAAGAGATGAAAACATGGTAGCTATGACCTGTTCGTTTCTGGCTGAAGGCACATAGCAATGAAAGACGTTTCCTCCTAAGGGGATAAGTATTTCTTTCTTTCAGCGATTTTCGCACATATTCATCTTCACCAAGGTTGTAAACAGGCGATGCAGTTTGGCGAACAGGTTTTAATGACAGCACAGACTGTGTGAAGGCGCTGACGGCTACTGAGTCATGCGGATGAAATACAATTGAGCACTGTTGTTTAATGATAATACTCAATTGAGAATTGAGTATTATCATTAAACTTCCGCTTGAAACACAGTACAATGGCATAAGAAGTTTCACACGCAGTTACTTCTATTCTCCCACTTTCCCTCTCTTACCGCACCCGTCCCCCCTCCCTCTCCTTCCCACCTAAGGCTACCCTTAGACTTCGACCTCCTTCATGTCCTTCATCAAATTTTAAGTTTTATACCAAGTTCAAGTCTGATGTTTGTAGTAATATCGGTGGTTGAGGGGGTGAAGAGGGCAAGGAAAGACGGCAGCAGGAAAGGGGACAAGAAAACCGAAAGCACGCAAAAAGGAGTTTTTGCTCCCAAATAAGAATTCTACAGATGACAGAGACACTCGAAAATATCTGTACAGATGCGCCGTTAAAAACAAGCCTCAATGTACACCTCTTGTTCCTGAATGACGCGTAAAGCCCCTCCATTTCGTTTCTTATCCGACAGTCTTCACCTACTCGTTGCAGCTTCTCTTCCCTTCCTCAACTCTTTCTACTACAAATACATTTTTCATTGACTTTAAAGGTTCCTCTGAAGAGCGCATTTCCGAAATCGTTGGACCACTAAAGACGCATTTGCATTCGTCGCATGAAAATTACAAGTAATTCGATGCACAATGAGAGGCTAACAAAAAAAAAAAAAAAAAAAAAACCCAGCAAGCAGCTAGCTGGCCGATGCAAAGGGCCAGCTCGATGTCAATGAAGTGCATCACTTGATTGCCAGCAAATGCCTGTGCACTTCACATATTATACCCTCAGCCGTATCACTTTGTGCAGTACATTTCACGCGTGTTGAAAGGGGAAGGATTCGTTTTCATCTCTGCGAAACTACACTATTAGCTAATCACACGGAAGCTATAATTCGAGAACTATCACACAGAAGAAATCATGATTTTATAAGAGAACATTCATGTTAGGATATGCTATGTGGAAGTAATGAGTAACTTCGGAGTAAAAGCTACCGTTTTTGAATAACACGACAAGCAATGAAGGACACAGAAGTGCAGCGAGCAAACTGCTTGAATAAGCAGCGCATCGTTTGAGTGCAAGTGAAATAATGACCGATTGCTTTGTGTCGACGAAAACTCATTTTCGGATGCATAATGCAAGCTTTCGCGAAACTCGTCAATCCATATTCACGGAATGGCACAAAAGGTTTGAGTGATTTTACGGGGTAATCTTCAGGATCAGAATTTTTATGCTGTGGCACTATGTGCTGGTCGATAAAAACGACTAAGTAGGTGTCGCTTGAGTCAAGTTATCCTGTGCTCATATCATGTCAGCAACAGTGTACCCAGTAAATTTATCTATGAAATTCGCGCACTCACTGCTTTCTAGCTGAAGTCCAGATGTGGAGCAAACGGCCGATTGCGAAAATTCAGCCCTCGTCAATTACTCCACTTCTTCCCACTACATAGGACGGAACTGCGCACAAGCGGCATTCTTTCTTTCGCAATTTGTGTCCACTCAGGGTGAAAGAGTGGATATCTGCCTATTTGTGGCTACTATCCTGTATGAATTTCTATTTTACATGAACATGGGGCATGTTCGGTCAAGATTAGTGGCCTTCGCCTGGGCACGTCTCAACAAATTCATCAAGCAATTGATTGTTCGCACTAGGTGGATATGCAATTGTGAATTCCCTTGCAAATTCATTTACTTTGATGGCCGGAGGTGATCCCCGTTGTTCGGTCTAAGAATTCATGAGCAGTAACCTCATCAGGCTAGATATGAAATATACAGGGGACACAAACTCACTTTTGCCGAATCAACTCCTCTCAGCAGTGGTCCCAAGACCCACCCCTCAGATAGAGCTGAGTTCCTCAGTGGCAATCAGTATTCGCTACAAGAATATGGAGCAATAGGTAAAACAATCCAAATTGCAAAGTACCCCCTTCAATCCTCTTGAATTTGTGTTATTCTTCTTTATTTCAGAGAGAACATGGAGAAATTCTTCCGAAAAGAACTATTACTGACTTGTCGGAGAAAGCGAAATTTCGAAAAGTTACGAAGAGAGGACAACCGACAATCTGTATTTGCGCACTCGTTGATGAATATCCTCAAACGCAGCGGTATTCATCTGAAGTTTGGGTCATTGGTGACTATTCATCTATTATTGTTGTTCTAAACATTTGTTAAATAAATTTCCCTCTATAACCACTTTCTTCGCTTTCTCCGACGAGAGTAGCTATGGAGGGAGGGGGATTTCCGTTAACGAAAGAATGAGGAGGGGAGAAAGTCGAGACTGCTCTGAGGATAGTTGTAAAAAATGACGCCCACTTTGCTCGCTTGCGCAAAACGATCTGTCATATTCATCATCCCTAGACGGTTCTTCTATTGCCGAGGCAACTACTTCATGACGGGATTTACTTCGGAATTGTAAATTGAGCGTTATGTCAATATTCGCTGACATCTAAATGCTACAGCTGGGCTGCGAGACGACGACAAGATGGATGGAAAAATTATGCAAATGTCGAGGTGAAGGACAGGGAG
Source organism: Toxascaris leonina (assembly GCA_022844705.1). Classification (NCBI taxonomy): domain Eukaryota; kingdom Metazoa; phylum Nematoda; class Chromadorea; order Rhabditida; family Ascarididae; genus Toxascaris; species Toxascaris leonina. The sequence goes on along the minus strand of JAARMF010000347.1, from coordinate 29,473 downwards.
TGGAATTAGTGGTGCGGAGTGGCGGTCACCACCTTCCGTACTTAAATCAATGCGCCAGAAATCACAAATGTCTTTTTGTACCCTTTGGCAGACCACGAGCGGAGACATATGTTTTTAACGAAACTGCATCGTGTCAGATTTCTTCAGCTAAAGTTCGATAGCGTCTGCACAGTGAAGTGTTTTTGTGATCTCTGCATCTCAGACTGCGGAAACAAAGTTTTTCATTCCGGCTATAGAAGGGCAGAGAACTCGGACGAAGTGCTGCGATTCGACAAGGACACCTTACGATCAACAACCATTTTCCAAAACCATCTAGTAAACAGCGCTTCCACTGCAGGTGTTCGTCTGAGGTGATTCCACCTCATGTAGCCTCAGGTCTAGAAATGATTAAAGGCTATTCGGATCGCGTACGTTCACCTCATTTTTGCGAAGTCTTGGTTTCGAAATTGACGCCATTGTATCGTCTCAATATTTTGAAATGAATGAGTACGCGAGGTGAGCCATCATTCCTTTGGAGAATGATTTTTTACTTTACAATGAGCATACTCATTGCGTGGAATGTGCAGCGTACAAACCTAGGCAAAAGCCATACAGCCCGAGAAAATAGGGGAAAAACAAAGTTTGCAGTATGCTGCAGAAGCAATCGGCAGTAGTTCATAAAACAGAACTGTGATGCGCTTAGCACGTTCGAATTGCTTGGGGAGGACAGTTATCGGTGTGATGTGTTCAAATGCAGCCACATGCTTATCAAAGCAGCACAAATTTCGTGATATAGGTGAAGTTTCGTTGCAGATCGACACGAGTACAGCCTTAAGCAGATATCCTCAACTGCATCATTTTTGCAGGGCGGCACGATTCAAGTAGTTTCTTATGACTGATGACTTGATGAGATTTTAAGAGAATTGAAAAAGTGTTTGTAAATCCGCAGATGTTCATTTAAAGAAAGTACGCACATGGCTTCAGTCCGTTGATCGGAAGCCAAACGAATCAGACATGAATCTTGAGGTATATCTGCTCTACCTCTGAGGAAAGTTTTGAAAAAATTATGCCAAAATGGTTCAATATTTGCTGCCACTTCAACATTGCTTATGTTTTACGAAATCCATTTTGGGGAGCGTTCTAACATATTTTTTATCAATCTGCTCAATCCACAGTAGCGAATGGTTCAGCAGCGTTTACTTGCTGTTTCACAATCTCGAGCATGTGTAGATTGTTGCCTCAAACGCCAACATTCTGGCAGTAGCACACTGTGGCTCTATGCAGTAACCCACACGTCGCATGACTTATCTTAGCGGATCTGCAGTTTGACGTCATCACTAAGACCGTTGCAATGAGTGCAGATGGTAATTGCATCTTCTAAGCGTCTAAAACATTGATAGTGTTGTACTCTCACGTCAAGATGAGGAAAGGCAGAAGCGCGTAAAAAACCGATCATCACGCATGGTTCGCCACATTCTTGCTGCAGCAATCCACATGCACATACAAAAGGTTACGCTGCATGAACCAAATTTCACAGAAGGGATGATTGCAGGAATGCCAATTTCTCTCTGTCATAACAATCAGCGCTCCAGAAAGAGATTGAAAATCGCAGCCCCACTCTTATAAGTTTCGGACAGTAACTAGCAAATAAAAATTCGATTTCATCTCTGACTCTGGCTTCGATGTGCACACAATTCTCTAGGTTCCGGAAGGGATGAGACTAGGATAGCATAAGTCGAGGTCTGAAAATAAACTTCACTGGCTCGCTCAAATCTTCTTGCTGGAAGATTATATGTTCCAATATGCATTCCCTGGCAATCTCTTGTGAACCACAAACCTGACTTTGCTCCTTCAACAAGGCATGCAACAGTTTGAAGGTATGTTGAAGGGAATCTGAAAGAATGAGACTGTGGGATGTCGATTTCACATGATTCTCGTAGAAAGAATTCAGGGCATTCGGCTCCGTCATCGTTAGTTCAGAAATCATGAGTAAATCATTAGTTGTAGAGTTTTGAAGTCACCGCGGTACAACTCAAAACTATTCGCGGTTCCTTTAATGAAACAAATACAGAGTACATAAGAGGGGGAAAGTTTGCACATATGCGAGCGATCGAAGGGGTGTCACTTGTCAGAATGAAATAGAAATTATGGCAAAACCGTAACAAACTGCCGGGCACGGAGCAATAAAGTTCTCTGAAGGTTGTTTAGACCGAGATAGTGCGCTCATCACTCAATTTATATGGAGTGCGTTCAAAGTAACAGAATGTTTCTTGCGAGTAACAGAATGCTTCTCATAAAGATTTTCAAGTTTGAAGTCATATTTCTTGAGCTGAAGGCACTCATTCAGATCAAATCTGGGAGGTGAAAGCATATTTTGAAAACACTTTTGGTGCAACACCCGAATCTTGGTGCAACACCCGAACATTACTGGATATGAGGAACTAATGGTTACAGCGCTTCGAATAGCAAATCACTTATGCTGACCTCTTTACACCACGGTGTACCTAACCGCACCATGACTGGCCGTCGACTCTGAGCTGCATGAGGTGTCCGGCCATTTCGCATACAGAAGCCGGAGATTAGCGGCTGGCTCAACCGCAGCTTAGCGTAGAGCGCACTGTTATGACAAGTTCTGCGATTGTAAATAGATTCCAGCAGTTAGAAATACGAATTGCGTTCAGAGTTTACTGTCCAGAGGATGCCTTCGTATATCCCTTCTCTTTTGCATTTCAGCTTGCTTTAGCGCACATCTGAATCGATTTCCACCAAAACATGTAGAGTTTTCAGCTTAATGAGTTAGACCAAGTGGACCTTGACCCGTTGCGTCACCAGATAAAAGAATATTGAAGGGATTGATTATCGCCTTCCGAACGCAGCATTATCGACAGAACTAACAGGCTGCAATGCTGCATCTGAAGTGTATATGCTACGGCTATTAACCAGCGGGTACTGAAACCAGAGGACTGCAACCGGTCAACGCTCTGATATAAGTGACGGGATTCTATGCTCCTTGGCTCCATCAGTTGGTTTGTATCAGACGCCATGGTTGTGCACCTATAGGACATCGAAAGCAACCTTAAGAAGAACGGAAGAAAGCAGAGGAGAAGCGAATATAAATTAACTGACAAATGAATATTCTGCGGTGCTGATAGATTCCTCTTTCGGCCGAAGTTTTCCAGGTGAGCGCTAACCACTGAGCAATCATAATTGCTTGGGGAAAATCGTCGCGCATACTTTGAATTCATCATTGGAAAAACCAACAAGTAAGTGATGTAGTGAGTCGCTATAGTGCCACAAGTTTAGCACCAAAAATAATATTTTCTCTTGTTTATTTATGGGGGAATCAGTCGAATCGACCCTCAAATGTACTCACTAAATGAAGCTTCGAAGTCACTGGTTGCAATGCTGGCACACCAATTATTTATGCAAAGAACCAACTTCAAGGACTGGATTTTCATATCAGCTGATCTGTTAGAGAGAGCCAACCTTTGCTCGATCAGTTGCAGAACAGCGCCAATGGCAGAAGGGCTGCGAGTATTAGCAACTGTAGTTACATCCTAAGAAAGCCTCGAGGATGGGAGCGAATTCAGCAGGCAAGCAGAGGAGAGGAGAGGGACGAAGGATAACACACTATANCAATCAATATATATATATATATATATATATATATATATATATATATATATATATAGGTAGTCACTCTTGAATGGGAGCAGTTGAAGAAGAGAGGTGAAAGAAGAGGACTTCTTATCGCATCGGCATGGTGTATGCAGCCTGATGTCCGATGAAGCCAGTAATATTTGTCTTTATCCGTGCTTTCGTTTAGATACCCGGGGAGGAATCCTTTGCGTGCTTCATTATGGTTTATTTCATCGTATTTGAATGTCGGTGTTTCAGTGTCGCTGGTTATGAGCCGAAGTTCTTGGCATCGTCTTCGCACTGGCTGCTGAGAGCTATTCCGCTTCAGAGAACTGTGGTGCCAGAAATAAGCTGACGATGGGACTTTGGCATCTCGACGACGGTTCTGTGAACCTGGAAGCGCAGCTAATATGCGAAAAAAAAGCGAAACATATTCAATGAAACGATGACCACCTGCCACCGGAACTCTCGAGCAAAGACATGGGAATAGGTAGAGGCGATCTTGCAGAACCTTGCGAAGTAATCAAGTGTCGTAGAAAAAAGACGTCGTATTCGCTGGAATAGCTTTTCGACTCTACTGTTATGGATATTGCACATTTTTATCGCACAATTCACGCCGTCTTATAATGATTGCAATAAGGATTTCCACACCATCGCAGTCCTCCATCGAAGGAGAACAAACATTTCCGTTTGTTAAACAGCGTAAAAAGCTATGATGCAGCAATCCCAGGATTAGCTGTAAGTGTAACGGATGCATCAGCAATTTCCGTAAACATTCTAATTGTTTGGTAATTCAATGGTGCATCACTATTCTTTTCTGTGCATAACTATTTTCTATATCCCTTGTATGGTTGCTGCGATCAGCCGGGCAGCTTCATCACACCAAAGTGACTCGTTAATTGCAAGTCAGTATCACTTTTCCAGCGCCAATTTGCATGCATTCAGCAACCACAGCTGTTTTTTATTTAATTGTTTGGGAGCGGCTATCTTGCAGCATACTTTTTACATTTCGATATTAAAACAGACTTGTGCATATCCGCTTCTAAGCGAAACACTACCAATCGATAACGAATCGAAAATACCGCAAGGTGGCCAATTTTTAGGATGTCTTGTTTGCATATCAAGAATGTTTGAAGCAATTTCCGACCCGAAACCATCTGTTAAGGAGCTTTTTATATCCCTATACAAGGCTGAATTTTCAACGGTAAATGAGCATGACATCCCAGAGTAAATCACATCAGTTCCCAGCTGCTTTGGCTCAAATTTACTGAAGTACGCCCTCGGAGCTGGGGTGACCCTGGAGTTCTGTCACACATCCACTGAGCTGTCCTCCTCGAACCTGCTCGATTTCTCACATTTTATCCCACGAAGCAAAAAATGTGGCTGCCGTGCTTCACTATATTCATCGATAATTACCGTATCCTTTCAATCGTGCGCGACTTCATTGTTCAATGCAAACACTGTACCTGTTGGATATTGAGTTCGATGTGCCGAATAATGACTATTGAACCAATATCAGTGGTGCAAATTAACTCTTTTCGAAATTTACTGCCAAAAAAATTTTTCATATAATTTCGCCATTAATGAACATCACTTTCTGAAAGCCTCAAAGGAATTTTGCAGAATATGACACAATAAGCGAAAAATCGACCTTCGAATGACCCCTGTCACTCCACAGGGTGAGGAAAAGAATTGATGCCCTTGCACATTTATTAATTTGTTCAGTATATGTTAATATCCCGCGCTGAATATTCAGGGCGTTATTGATCGCTCGGACTTCTGTACCGGCCCCCACTTTCAACTGTTCTTCTACCTTCACCTACTCGAGTTGTTACGGCTTTTTCACCTGTACAAACCAATGCTATCCAAAAATATTCATGTTGATGAAGTAGAAAAAGCTGTCGAAATCGGTTGCACTGATCTTTTCATTTTTCATTATTCCTTTGAATATGACGGATCCAGTGCAATCCCTCAAACGCTCGCACACCAATAGCAAGTGTTGAGTCTAGCAATGAATACATTATTGAAACAATTCCACTGCCATCCATCATGCTAGCCTTTGCCGATATCGAGCAAATGCGCTATGGGAAGACTTTGTCCAACGGCTAATACACCTTCTCCACTCGGCTATGAGCATGCGAAACGATTCGACGTTGTTCATTACATTCATTTTATGTGCAATTCACCATTCTGAAGTTTCCAGCGAGGCAAAGAGGAGTGCGCATATAACTCATTGCTCCTAACTTCGCAAATAAGCCTCTCCTTAAATCCCTAAAAACAGTTTATAAGCTAACGGGTGTAAATTTAATGTACCGATGCAGCTATTTTGATGCATAAATTCGGTTTACTAGCAAATTTGTGAACGAACAACCACAAAAATGTTGAGTAAACATGGTGTAAGGAAGCAGACATGTATATGAGAGGAGGCAACGTATTTTATGGATTGAATGAC
>JAARMF010000347.1:0-23376 GCA_022844705.1 Toxascaris leonina | reverse complement strand
CCCCCCCCGTTCATCGTTCATATCTTTCATTGTGTTTGATAAATGCATTTTGGGAGGTGAAGAAAAACAGGACATTAATCTGAAAGCATAGGCACTTCAGCATAGCAGCCAAAGCTTCCAGCTTTTAAAATTCATTTCAGTCTCTGATAAAACTAGATTTCAACGGAAACTGTGATTTGAATGCCTTTTGCAGTGATTTTCAATGCATGAAAGTATGTTCTCCTTGCCGGCATATGAGTGGAAGTGGCTGCGGAATGTGGACGAAGGGAACAAGGTGTCGTTGATAGGAATAGTCGAATACATCTAGAAGCATCTGATGCTCGCGATTTTCCACGGAAATATCGATGTGCAATATAACATTCATGCAAAAGTACAACTTTCACAAACAAATTTAACTCTTCGGAGTACAGAGGCATTAATGCTGCTAATGAGCAATTATTCTGTCCGGCTCTTTTATTGTATCCTCACTAATTAACACGATGAAAGCCCGTATTAGGAATGGTGAGTTGGCGACGACAGAAGATGCTTCAGCAAATAGTTGTAGGTAATAAGTGAATCCGGCAGAATAAGCACAATTCTACTTGAATCGGAAATTCGCTTCTAGTGCTCATTTTCCGATTCGTTGCAGCATGGTAATGAGAAGGAGGTGCATTGATGCTTCATGCCATTCCCTTATGTTATTTTCTGCTTATGCTTTACATGAAAAGAAGAGAATTTGCTTCATTGTTTTAGTGGATACGATGTAGGGTATGCAGCAGCATTGTACATGGTGAGTTTGGCCGCTTATTGATGTGGAATTAAAGACAACCGGTCGTAGGGAAACTTTGGGGTTAGGTGAGTAGTTAGAGGTAGTCACCTAAGGCGGCTTTCTGAATTATTTGCAGCAGAAGAGGGGACCGATGATATCGGAATTATTGGGTTGGTGGCAAAACAGTATCTACGGAGGATATTCGATTTGAATTGTGATGGAATGATTGATTATTGCATGCGAAGCTTCTCTCAAACCGATAAGTTTATTTTGCACAACAAAAAACTCATCTTCTAATACGATTTATCGCAATGCCACCATGAACCTTCCTGGGAGCTGAGTCTACCAATAACCACATTGCAATCGATTCGACTGGACATGCTTTGAAGAGAAATTATTGCACATTTTTTCAAGATAACTCATGAATATGACGTCCTTGTAGCGCACGATTCACCACTTGTACATCATCTGGCCACATTAATTAGGTTGCAACTGAAACCGCTTCAATGCTCCATCGTCATTCGGCAATGAAACCATGTAGATTTTTGACGTCTTTAAGCACGCGTTAAATAAATAATCACTTCCAATGCAGCATTGACGGCATCACTGAAGAAGCGCTCATCTGCGTATATTGCAGGCCTTTGAAGTGCCTCTATTTTGAGACATATGAAGACATAGCTGATTTCGTTCAGCTGACTTCATTTCAAAAGCAGAGGAGCGCTGCAATCAGCCATAGAATTTGGCGACCGCTTCAATCTGTTCTGGGAACATCTTCAACAGTTATCCTGTCCTGGACATGTACGATTGTATACTCCTTTTCTGTTTATGACACTTCCAAGCCCTGTACAAGAAATCGTGGCCAACGTTTCGATCGTCATGTTGAATATGAGCGTTGCCATTTGCAAGCCCTCAAGCATTTTGAATTCGAGAGTTTTGCGCCTTCGGGCAATTTTCGAGAATTTCCGTCCTAAAACAAGTGCGATCAGGTGGAAGACGACCTTTTTAGACATCTAAGCAACCTGTACTTTCGCGAAAAAGGAGCTATAAAGCGTATCATCGTGGTGGGATGGGAAGCAAAAGTTGATGCAATACAAGGTATCTCTGACATTGGCAAATTGTGAAATGTGCGTATTCTCATATGTTATATCACTTCTCATCCATACATGCGTGTGCTCTTGCATTTCTCCCCACCGAAGTTTCATATATGGCTGATGCGATGTGTGGAATAGATAGCCTCAAACAAATTCCCACGCCGACCGCCAACTCGGAAAGGTCATAGACACTTGGGGCAAAAGATCACATACGGACCTTACGCGTCTCAAATTTATGATGTCCTCAGGTGAATGAACATTTTAAGCATTAACGCGCCTCATCATTTAGGGACGGCTTAAGCCATATGAAATAATGAAGCAGCTGATATTACGCGCATATCAGGCATCGACCGTTATAGACATTTTGTGCACTAAAGGGTTTTCTTGTGCACCAATAATTCGATGCTGTTTCGAAACAATTTCTAGTTCATTTTAAGCGGGCAGGTAAACAACTGAGCAGAAATGCATTTTTCTGGTCCGGGTCTTGGACGCTAAAGTGCATCCTTTCCCAAGATTTTTAAAACGAANCAAAAGTACAACTTTCACAAACAAATTTAACTCTTCGGAGTACAGAGGCATTAATGCTGCTAATGAGCAATTATTCTGTCCGGCTCTTTTATTGTATCCTCACTAATTAACACGATGAAAGCCCGTATTAGGAATGGTGAGTTGGCGACGACAGAAGATGCTTCAGCAAATAGTTGTAGGTAATAAGTGAATCCGGCAGAATAAGCACAATTCTACTTGAATCGGAAATTCGCTTCTAGTGCTCATTTTCCGATTCGTTGCAGCATGGTAATGAGAAGGAGGTGCATTGATGCTTCATGCCATTCCCTTATGTTATTTTCTGCTTATGCTTTACATGAAAAGAAGAGAATTTGCTTCATTGTTTTAGTGGATACGATGTAGGGTATGCAGCAGCATTGTACATGGTGAGTTTGGCCGCTTATTGATGTGGAATTAAAGACAACCGGTCGTAGGGAAACTTTGGGGTTAGGTGAGTAGTTAGAGGTAGTCACCTAAGGCGGCTTTCTGAATTATTTGCAGCAGAAGAGGGGACCGATGATATCGGAATTATTGGGTTGGTGGCAAAACAGTATCTACGGAGGATATTCGATTTGAATTGTGATGGAATGATTGATTATTGCATGCGAAGCTTCTCTCAAACCGATAAGTTTATTTTGCACAACAAAAAACTCATCTTCTAATACGATTTATCGCAATGCCACCATGAACCTTCCTGGGAGCTGAGTCTACCAATAACCACATTGCAATCGATTCGACTGGACATGCTTTGAAGAGAAATTATTGCACATTTTTTCAAGATAACTCATGAATATGACGTCCTTGTAGCGCACGATTCACCACTTGTACATCATCTGGCCACATTAATTAGGTTGCAACTGAAACCGCTTCAATGCTCCATCGTCATTCGGCAATGAAACCATGTAGATTTTTGACGTCTTTAAGCACGCGTTAAATAAATAATCACTTCCAATGCAGCATTGACGGCATCACTGAAGAAGCGCTCATCTGCGTATATTGCAGGCCTTTGAAGTGCCTCTATTTTGAGACATATGAAGACATAGCTGATTTCGTTCAGCTGACTTCATTTCAAAAGCAGAGGAGCGCTGCAATCAGCCATAGAATTTGGCGACCGCTTCAATCTGTTCTGGGAACATCTTCAACAGTTATCCTGTCCTGGACATGTACGATTGTATACTCCTTTTCTGTTTATGACACTTCCAAGCCCTGTACAAGAAATCGTGGCCAACGTTTCGATCGTCATGTTGAATATGAGCGTTGCCATTTGCAAGCCCTCAAGCATTTTGAATTCGAGAGTTTTGCGCCTTCGGGCAATTTTCGAGAATTTCCGTCCTAAAACAAGTGCGATCAGGTGGAAGACGACCTTTTTAGACATCTAAGCAACCTGTACTTTCGCGAAAAAGGAGCTATAAAGCGTATCATCGTGGTGGGATGGGAAGCAAAAGTTGATGCAATACAAGGTATCTCTGACATTGGCAAATTGTGAAATGTGCGTATTCTCATATGTTATATCACTTCTCATCCATACATGCGTGTGCTCTTGCATTTCTCCCCACCGAAGTTTCATATATGGCTGATGCGATGTGTGGAATAGATAGCCTCAAACAAATTCCCACGCCGACCGCCAACTCGGAAAGGTCATAGACACTTGGGGCAAAAGATCACATACGGACCTTACGCGTCTCAAATTTATGATGTCCTCAGGTGAATGAACATTTTAAGCATTAACGCGCCTCATCATTTAGGGACGGCTTAAGCCATATGAAATAATGAAGCAGCTGATATTACGCGCATATCAGGCATCGACCGTTATAGACATTTTGTGCACTAAAGGGTTTTCTTGTGCACCAATAATTCGATGCTGTTTCGAAACAATTTCTAGTTCATTTTAAGCGGGCAGGTAAACAACTGAGCAGAAATGCATTTTTCTGGTCCGGGTCTTGGACGCTAAAGTGCATCCTTTCCCAAGATTTTTAAAACGAACAGGCTTGCTAAGCACAAAGATCTGCAGAAGTAAGTGACGTGATGGTGCACAGTATGCTTAGTCCTTTCCAAATTGTTCTCTCCTATTTCAACCCAAATTTCAACGGAATTATTAGGGTAGCTGAACGAAATTCTAGAAATAATGTGAGCGGGAATTTCTTAAAAAACATAATCAAGAGCCAAAAAAACGCAGCTGCGAGAAAAGGTATTCTGTAACATGAGGCGAGATCATCCCAGAAGTGCAAATTCAAGCTTCGCGAGCACCGCACGCAGCCACAATGATCAACCACCACTGCTTTCTCATAAGACGCAGGCTCTCGGCGAACTAGCGGCCAACGTTGGCAAATTGTAGAGCATCTATTACAAGAGCATCATTCACGACAGTCCTACTGATGAGTGCTGCTCACTTTTGCGTATCCGACAACAGCTATAGCTCACGTTTCGGTACCAACAAAAGATTCGGGTACTGCGGTTTGTATTTCTGCAACGGAAAGAAGGTGGCATTGATGTTGAGAAGAGCACTCCTTTCTACATCTCATTTCCTTATAATTCTAAGCCTCTGCAGCCACCTTTGAGGTATCGTTCCTGCCAAAAAACATGTCAATGACTATCTTTTTGCCAAAGCTTCCTCATATCGCTCGTGGAAACTCGATTTTTATCGAACATCACCTGGATGAAGCAATGGTCCCCTCGCCCATCCAACCGAAAGTCATGAATTGTCACCAGTGAGTTTTATCTTTGTTTCTGCTGTGAGTTTCAGCCCTTGTTTCTATATGCAGAAAATCATACGAGCAGATGCAGAAACTTATTGATGAGGAGATCAATAAACTTGTCACTCGGTTATTCAGAATGGTTTCTGAGACTGCTCGCCGAAACTACTCTAGGCGTGGAAATGCGTCGCATATTTGTTTGCTTTAGAATTACTTGCTTGGAAGCAGCGTTGTTGTGGAAGCTGTAGCCTTCGATGTGTACAATGGTTCATATTATCGAATTATCGCTTCACGCTAGCAGATAGCAAATGGCAGCTCTATGGGGTCACAGCGATGGTATAATTGGAAGTGGCAATGTGAAGGTAAATAATGACGATAATTGATTCCGTTTAAGAAGGCTGTAGCGCCCGACTTGTGCGAAATTGGCTCTCTCATCAATTAGAGGCGACAACAACGTTTTGCGAGCTCCCATGATTTCAGTATTAATCGGCAAACAATGTCTTCATATGAGCTATCGAACTGTTGCTCGATGCGTTCGCAGGCAACGTGTTATTCTTCGCGTTTTCACTATTGTAAGTTTAGTGGCCCTCGGTCACCCACGCTCTACAAAATTGGTGAAAATTTACGCGTCTCTTCCCGCATCAATTGAATTTTAGGCATTGTATACGCTGAGTTTCATAGATCCTAAATGATTCTCTCCTTTCTATATGCTCGCGTTTTCATCCACCCTTAACTGCGTTATGTAGATGTGCGATCGTCAAAAGCTGAAACAACAAAGATTTGGCATGGTTTCAAATTTGCTCATCGTTTAAGTTTCATCAAGGTCACATTTGCGACATGTTTCTTTCTCCTCAACTTATCTTCACATTGTATTTCAAAATCTTGCCTTTCTTTCAATCAACTCCTTCATGGTATTCTCGATTCCCGAACGTAATTGACGTCAGTGATTTTCGGACAGACGGCAATGGCCGCCTTTTCGAATTTTTCGTTATGACAATTGTAGCTATTGACGCAGGCGTGGTGCGATTTTCGGCTCTTAATTTGTATCGTAAGTCGCTTGTTCATTCAATGCTTGTTCATTGTGTAGGCTCCTTTGATTAGTCACAGTAGGCGTTCGTTGGCATTGCTATGAAGGCAGCGTATTACTGCTCACTGATCCTGAAAATTGGCCCAACCCATGCTTGAAACCTCCTATTTATTACCTGAAGGTGAAAGCGTGTTGCACGTTACAATACGTAATTGGCGCACCATTTCTGAAAGATTATAGGGAATGAAGTGCATACGTTAACAACGGAAGCTCCAATTTACCTATTGCGACAAGAAACGCAACAGTTTACCTGCACTGTGCAAACATAGTCTGCAGTTGTATGCAGCTCTCTGGCATCGGCAGTGGCGAAGTGGAAGCTTAACGTTCATCAAAGTGGTCGCAGCAGAAGATCATGCGCATTCTTCGCTCAGTGCTTTGATTGCGATCAACTGCACCCTTAGTACTCAATTTCTGATCAGAGCAACAACTTCTTTCTTAGCCAGATTTTATATGTGTGCTTCGTATTCGTGAACCCACGCAACGTTTCCAGCTGCTTTCAATCGCCCTTCTTTCGATGGACGAGTTGAGATTTTACGCAGTGGTGGCTGCCGTCACATAAACTTCTTCAGCTATCTATTCATTGCCCAGTTCGCTTTGCTTTCACATTTCCTCTCAACTGCAGTTTTACTTCGAACGTTTTCCGTTGCATTCCTGCCGCACGGTATCCTTTCGCGAGAAGGTTTAAGTCTCGCCGCATAGATACAGTAGCATTATCTGAAATGCAGAAAAGCTGTCTTCATCTGGATGAACGTTTCATGTAGGTCTTATGGCTATGAATCTATAAGACCTATGCGCATTTTTATGACATTATCGGTAATTATTTCCCAAACGACAGTGTCATCATTTCATTTATGCTCGTATATTATTGGTACTCAGAATTGCTGCGTTATTGCTCACTTGCATTCGTTTTTATAAACGGTGAATTATGATGAGCAAACCACAGTGCTCTTCCCTTGATAAATTCTACTATATATTGCGTCGTTCCTAGTATTATGCCCACGTTTAAAGCGATCTATTCCGCATACCGAGTTGCACTTGTCACAGCATTGCTCTTCAAGTACTGCTCTCCACCAGCGATTCGGAATTGAGCTGATGCCGCCATCAGAGAAGAAAGGAAGTAATCACCTCTGAATCAAGGTTTTTTTGATACACTTCGAACGTCGGTACACCTGCGTATTCCGATCAAAAATTGGCGGGTAATGAAGGTGACTTTAGGATAACTTCGACCGGAAAAATACGCCTATAACAATGAATAAAGACATCTTGTTAACTTTCTTTTCCCGAAAATGGGAAGAGATGATCTTCGGACGCCTCACAACATTCATTCACATTTTGCATGCTTCCATATTCCTTCTGTCATGCTGTCCCCCGCATTCTCGCCATTGCTCTTCGACAATGCCGTAGCACTTCTCAAGGTGACAGCCCCATTCTTTTCCCGTTCTCGCTTCTCTGCCTCCCAGTCGGCACACATTTTTTCGCCCCAGTCGTCCCCCCAATCCTCCGGCTTGGCAGATTTTCTCGTTTCACATCGAATATCTCCCACATTTTCTTCTGTGGAACTGTTGTCTAACAACCATCACCACATCCAATTCAGCTTTCTGCGCAAGCATCATTGCGATCAATGCACCGAGACGGAGCCCATTAGTTAAGTTTGGTGAAGTTTACGTTAACAAGTGGGCATGAAATGGGCTGTTAACCCTTATGAGCCAATTCAGTTAGTGGGGAAGGTAAGATAAATATCCACTATTGCTCTTTCTAACGACAAAGACACTGTGTGAATGATGTGGCTTGCCTGTTCTACAGTGAAAAGCCTTTTACTGTTCTTTCCATTCTCAATATGATATTAGCACTAATCAATGGGACGACACTTGTTTTTTGGTTGGTTTAAGAGAGACATTTTCTAATGTTCCGCTATTTTTATCGACCAATATACTCATTTGCATGTGATTGTAATGACAGGAATAATGAATATATCGAAACATAAATATGGAGCAATTCAATTGAATTCCGCAATGGAATCCTCAAATAAAGTAGACTTTGAAGGAAATCATTCGTTTATCGACTCGCTCTATATTCCCCTCAAAGGTGTCGTATTTTGAACTGTTCGATCATTCTTACCTCGTTGTACGTGTCACTTCATTGAAAATATTTGCTTTTCCCCTCCTATATCCTAAAATATCGTTTTGTTTGCTTTCAAATTCATTACTTCCTCCACATAATCTACGCTATCTTTGAACAACTGCTTGCAGATCACTACTGAGTGCTTTCGTTTTTTTAGAATCACACCATCACTCTTAAGAATCCCAATAATGATATGCCAATATTCATGAATATCCTAAGTTGTTAGTCCTATTCTGAGTTGTAATATCCTCCACATAATCATTGACTATTCTTTTCCCCATCAACACTGCTATTTCGGTTTCACTGCTTCCACTCAAGATATCCTCTGCGTATCCTGTTTCCTTATTCTCGGAAAGCGACGTGATGCCCTTCTTCATTAATATGCGCACACAAAATTCAAAGTGTTTCAGACATTGGTTTTTTTGCGCTTTTGCAGTTGCACTTCTGCTAAGCGAATTAAATCGACGTCATATAAGTGAGAATGTATAGATGTCTCTGGCCGCCTGTCTTGTATTTTAAAAGCAAGCAATCACAAAAGCTATAGTTGCAAAGTCCAGTTTACGTAACGTATACCACGTGTTGACCCAAACAACGCATCTTTCGTTATCGATATAGGCAGCACTTGTAAGCGTTCAGTCCTACAGTGAATTTTGCTCGGATTACAAAGTTTGCTCAATCCTATGTTTGGCTTCATTTTGTATGCACAAAAGTGACTAAATTTTCTTCAATTAGTTTCTACAACCAGAAGGAGAGGGGGGAGGGAGGGGCAAGAAGAGAGTGGGTTAGTTAAAACAAGGCGGCATTATTTTTCACGTTGTGTTAAGAGTTGTCAGCTGATAAAAAATTCATCACTGGGATGCCTTCAAATCAGGTGCAAATATCGCCCCAAGCGCACACTTCCCGACTTCTTCTCCATGCGCTTTCCAGAATTGCCTTGCAAAAGCACCTTACTGGGATGCATGAGGTATGTGAATGAAGAGTTTTAGCCCGGGATTGCTGGAGGTCGGACCATGAAATTTGTTAGGCCGGATGCACTCAACAATTAGAAATGTTGCACGTCTTCACTTTCACTTTTGAATTTTAGTGACGTTGTAAATATTCGAAGTTGAGGGAGATTTGGGCACAGCGTACATTGGCCGCCTTGCGACGAAGTAAAATAAGGAAAAAATCGTTAACCGGATGCTCGTGTCTGCGCTGTAGGCAATTATACATGACTGCACTCGCATGTTTATTGTTTTCTACAGCCATAAAAATTCACTGCAATGGCGATATTGTGCTGGTGTCTTTGCCGAATTCCTTGATTTTCTTTAAAGGATTTCGAAGCGCTGTTACGCAGTTGATAAATCATTTCCTAGCTGCATCGCATCCTGAATGCTCTATTTCGTACTCTCCGGAATGCAACAGAGAATCCAGTTGTTGCTCAGAATATGGTTGAATATACTGATGAAGGGAGAAATAGATTTGTTGCGACATCAAACAACCATAGTATGAACTTGACAGCTTGAAGCAATTTCGATAACCGCTGTGTATTAGAATCGACGACATGACGTACACATCGTGCGTCTATGCTTCTTTGACATATGTGTTAAGCATGCTTCAATATGCGACTCCAGCAATCAACTACATTAGCAGTAATGAATGACTCAGCGCTATTTCTATGACATTTGCATGCTCGTTGCGAAGTAAGCTCTAGCTGTAGTCTTCCTTTTTTTGTGTTTTTAAAGTTGAACTCATTCGAATGGTTTTTTAGAGAGCGGTTTTCTCTCCTGTTAACTCGCATCGCAAATGTGCAAGAGCAATCGCTGCCCTCCGTTACCTGTTCCGAAGTTGCAAGCAGGCTTAAATTCTATTTCTCATCATTCCTTATTAACGAAACCTCCTTGTGCTGTCCTATCCCACACCACAAACTCCATCATCCTGTAAAGCAGCATCGCATTGCGATTTCTATTGCGCAGGACCCATAATTGACCAATGCTCTTTTCAGCGCGGCCCTTGAGACGGTTCGTGCGGTCGAAGGAAATTGCGTGCTTTTTCCCATCGGGAATGCTCCTGTTGGAAGTTTTTGCTCACTTTCAGATGTCCTTTGAGCTGGGCAAGCAACAGAAGAAAACGTGAGGAGTATTTTGCAGCTCAAAGCCATGAATGTGGATATATCGCTGATATCAATACGGTCCTCTCTCCCTCCAGCGACTCCGCCTGCAAAAGCATACATATTATTGTCTTCATCGTCATCATTGCGTGATGTGTTCGAGACTGACGTCACTACATGTTGATTCGGACTTATTATGACTGAGGTAACTCGTTATCCACAAATACCTGTTCAAGCTGAAAGGGTATACGAGCTCAGTGTGCACTAACTGCAACTACTCAACTTCCTTTGCTTGCATATTTGGCTAGTCAGTCTTACACGATTTACTAAATCGACGTTGCAGGAGGAGGTAGGGAGAATGGCTGCAACCCATCTTTATTGACCCATATGCAGATACGACCCATCATAGCCTCAATATTGGTGCATTCCAGAAACAGCGAACAATGAAGAAATGGCTGTTACGTTGTAACTTGTGAATGAAACATTCGTTGTTCACGTTGGTATGTCCTCAGAAAAGGGGAGGCTTAATTGTCATCTAGAAAGTAATGGCTGGTACAGGACCTTACTTAGAGAAGGTTCATTAATACTGCCGCACCTGCAGTACAAAGGCGGAAGTACAACTTCCACCTTCGTTCTTTTGGTGTCCTTATTGTAATAGCCACTCAAATGCAACATTTGTACGTTGTCAGCTATAGGCGATACAGAGGCCACGCCTTTGCCCATCAATTTCACTTCTCTCCATAGTGGGACTTATTCTAATCTTTGCCGGCAAAGGGAAGCAGACTTCCTCAAGTTGGAGTAACAATGCAGTCGACTTTCAGATGAGTTCTTCCCGAGATCACTCATCACTGAACAGAAACGAATGTTCAGTTCTGCAATTCACTGGAGTATGAAAATTCATCGCACGACGTGACGAGAAAGCAAAAAAATGTTGCCCTAGCGTAATAGGTTCAGGTGAATTATTTCATCAACTGAGTATTGTTGGGCTACGTTTTCAGCACTTGGTGATTATTGTTACTGTAGGCAGTAGAGGTCGCACAACTAATGGAATTCCATAGAGCCAGTCTAAATTGTTATGAAATTTGAGCGGGTCTGCAGGGCATTTCCAGCTGAGCACTGGGAATGGACATCCCCACTTCTGGCATACAAGATGATAGTGAAGAATGATATCGCAAAATGAAATTCACTTCCCTCGGCCTTGCCTGTCGAAGTGACGAAAAAGCGGCGATTTCTGCGCAGCACAGTTTCAACTTCTTTGGTTTCGAGCCTCTGAAGCTTCATGGAGACGTTTCTAGGAAACCATCGTGCTTTTCCAAGAATCTTGTAGAGTGCTCTCTCATATGTGCAGGGAAGCAGATCTGAAAGTATTTTTACCGTCTCATTTTGAGAAGCAAATGCAGCTTCCTTGTAGTGCTTCATGAGTATGCAGCTTAAAACCTTTTCGAATTATGGTCTTTGTGGTGTTATTCAAAATGGCGAAATGTGGTAAATGGTAAAAAGTTAAATGATGGTCTTGAGGGGACGAACAAATGGTTGCAACATTGTGCGCAAAAGTAGTGTGATGTGCTAATCGGAGCATTCGTCTCGAATGTATTCAGCTAACGAGTTGATGATGGCATCACATCGGAAGATATGTCCGTAGAGCATATAACGGCATCGAGCGTCTTTCTAATCAATTGCTCAAGTGTACTCGTCTATGAATTGTATGAATAGAAAACCAGCCAGCATGGCTGCACGCGCTTCCATTTACTTGCCATGCATATTTGCCAGCAAGGCTATTTTCACCCACAATTTGTCCTTGTTGGCTCTTAATGCCTGCTTACTTCTTTTTTCTTCAGCTAGCCATTTTCCAACCAATTTAGCTTCCCTCACTGGCAGGGTCAGACTTTTTTAAATCCCATGCCATCTCTTTTCAGTATATTCATAGTATTATCCCTTAAAAATTATTTTCTTTGTTCATCAACGTTTTGCTTCAGAGCATTGGTATCTGTCGGCGACCCTAATCCGGTCAAATGATGGCGTGGGCGACAATGTTCTACTCTTGAACTTAGTGGTCCACTTTGCCGATCTCGCTGACTTGGCAAGTATTGCAATTTAACAACTAAAATGATTTGCTTCAGACCAATCATTATGTGCACAGTGAAAACGAATAATCAGCAGTGTTTGTTGCCAGATCTCCTCTGAACGCCCGTTATTCCTCTGCGTTCCTACCATAGCGGGAATAAGCTGCAGTGTGAGATGGCCTGAACTATTAGAGCTATATGAAGGAGCGGTTATTTTGCACCCACAGAAAATTAACAGACTTATTTAGGCCGCTAACGGTTAGCCAAATCATCCGCCTTTAGAAGTTTGTCTATATAGACCAAGGAACTCATGAAAGCACTATTCCATGATTATGGCTTGTTGGATGGTACCTGATTTCGCCTTATAGCTGCTTGATAGACCTTTTCAGAACAGCTGTTGCGCAGCGGTAGCGCAGCCTATGATATTGCGCAACGCAGCCGTTTCACAGAAGATCACATAGCCTACATTCCTTTGGGTTTTATTTGACAGAATTTGGATTATTATATATCAACACCGTCGCTGCGTAAGTAGGATCGACCATGTTGCATGCAAGCGGATATTAATTTCCATGAAGATATGAGGTTATTGTCCGCCGATCGCATAAAATACTTCTTAGAGTGCCCGCTCGAAATTTATGTGGCTGCGTGGCTCTCCTATCGAAGATGCTTTATTTTCGCGGCAATGCTGCAGTGAACTTTCACATGTAGCAATAGCCCTTTTATTTCAGCTATCAACACCATCTTTTTACTGTTATTGCTGCACGTTATTTTTGATGAAGCAGCTGTCCACACTGATTAGTTCTCATCCCGAACACTCACTGGACATTCAACATGATTACCTGTTGCTTTAACTTGAAGTTGTTTCAAGTTTAGAAAGTGTGGAATTCCGCATATACCTTATGTCGTAGTTATCTAGGTGCTGGATTATAGTCGTAAGCAGCTGCGTTCAGAAGGTATCTAATGCGTTGACTGAAAACTTCAAGGCGTTCAATTTTCTCGAAAGTATCGCAGGAGCAGATTCTTTTAAGGATCAGAATGTACCCAAAAAGTTCTGAGAACAAACAACTTTTCTCGATGGAGGAAAAAGTAGAGGACAATATTGCATTGCTATGTGTTCTTGCAGGTGTCATTATTTTCAGTCATTCGATTGCTTTGCTTCTAAACAAACGTCTTTCCAAAAAGTGCGTCGATTANNNTAAACAAACGTCTTTCCAAAAAGTGCGTCGATTAAAAGTCATTGGCTCGATGCGTTGCTCGGTGATGCGAAAAAATGCCGTCAAAATGCATTCGTTCGTCTCACTTGAATGCACGGCCGCATTATTATGATAAATATGCCCCATGATGGCTTCGTCGATGGCAACTTCTGCACCACCATTAGCTACGGAATGCCAAAAGCAACCCCATTCTTATGAAAGTGCCCTCGCCCACCCCCGCTGCCCGTATTCGAAGTGTTCTCATCTGCGCTCATCAATGTAATTTGAATTTGAAAGGAAGGATCCGCTGAGTCTTCGAAATTCGCACTTAGAAAGGATAGAGGAAAACATTGTTAGCAATGGTTGACTCACGGCTCGTCAAGTGGCAAAAAGTGCGACTTCAGTAACAAAATGATGAATCATTAACACAGTATAGTGAAACTTCACCACATATACAATCATAAATCACGGTGTGATCAGTCACCACCATCAATGCAGCACTGATTGTCATCACCACAATGCTAATAGCACCGAAAGAAATAAATCTCAATTTCTTTTTGATGCTTTCAACAGGAACCAGTTGGAGCTGCCGGAACGACGCAGCCGTCGTTGGCTGAGTGATGCGAGAGGTGTGTAGTGTATAGCCTAGACGAACGTTATGCAAGAGCTCAACAAAAATAAATAAATAAATAGAAACTGATAGATGATGAGAAGCGACAGCGTGGTTCGACTCATTGAATTCTAGGTACCGCAGCAATTGATGACTAGTGTGGAGACCATCACAAGGATCGCAATGACTTTTCTTGCCCTGTTCCAGCCGCTGCTAGAAATACTCAAAGAAGCAATTCCATGAAATTTAACTGAACTTCACATTAAACAGCATTTAAATATTACGCTCCGATAAATACAATCAATTGTATTTCTTCGAAGGAGAGTAGAGAAGCTTGATTTTTCCCAGATAGATGATTTCAGTTCACCACTGTATACAGGGAAGTATTATCGTCATACAAATTCACTGAGACTTTAACAGGTGAATAATGAAAGGATAGTTGCAACGAAGTGAACCAGCATTTAGCAACTTTTGCGCGTTCATTAGCTTGTCATCAGTGATGAGCTGGAAGATCGTTCTTCCCCTAGCCGATGTTCTACTGAAATTTAATTGTGTTACCAGGTGTGTTGCGCGGAACTTCTCCATTCTATGACATAGTAAGTTCGATCCCATTGCGCACTCGCGCAGTTAGTGCCACTGGATTTATAACATTTTCCATCCTCTGCGGTGAATACTACCTAGAGGCCTCGTCGCCTCTTCTATATTCCTTCTCACCCTGTTGTTTGTTTTTCTCTTAGCGTGCTTGCTCCTCACTACCACTGGTTACTTGTTGGTCAGCATTCGTGATGACCGCCTACTGAGCATCCAAGCACAAAAGAATGAAGTGTCCGTGAAATCGCCCGTGCTCACCACAGAAAAGCGCTCGGCAGGTGTTCGCTAAGCCAATATTTGTTCATTTTCGCAAAAACATGCTCATTGAGCCAGCTGCAACAAATTTCGTTGGTTGACTGCCCACACATTAGTCCTGATATCTCTGCATTTGTGCCAGATCTTTCCGCATTTGCTGTGCAAAAATTCATTATAACGTCGCATCTGAGCGGATCCACGTGCAAATATATGTCATCGTTTGTCAATTTGCGTACGGCTTTCTGCTACAGGCATCGAAGTCTTAGGTAGAGGATATGATGTTTACTTGGAAGCCATCTATTGCATGACATTTGACATTGGTTCATTTACTTGCGGAAAGTTTTACGCATTTGAGGGCATCAAAAATCCTATCGCATTTCACGCGGTTCCACCCAAAAAACAACGATGATTAGAGGATATCAGCGGCAGATCGAAGCAGTCGAGATAAATTTATCATTTCGTTAACAGCCGCAATGAATTAAAAGCATTTAAATAGTCGACCGACTTGTTGGCGACCAGTGCCCTGACATGCAAATCATTTCATCAAAACGACGCATCTGTGCCCGACAGTGTGGCTTGCTTCTTTCAAATAGATATTTTGTTTGAAATTGTTTACAGTCGAATCCACTTACTGGCAGTTATACGATAGGTGACTGGGAAGTTCTATTATGCCACTATAAGCAAACTGCGGAGCTACGTCATAGGGATGGAATAAGAACCATGTGTCAGCAAACGTCTTCGAGCTATTATGGCGGTGTTCATCAGTGCAGTTTGAATCCGTGGAAACCGATCACCTCTAGTGGAGTAACCGTAAAGTGGCCGATGAATACGGGAGTGGTTCCACTTACTCGATATGATGCTTACTGATTCCTCCTAGTAATTTGTTCGATCGATGAAAATTACAATAAAGCCCCCAAATGCAGGCTGCAGCCCACATTGCTCTTAGCAACAATTATGCTCAATAATCCGTTGAGTTCCACCGACATTTCACTGTGACGGATGATGTGGCGATTAATGATTATTTGCGGCATCAATGCATAACATTGTGCAATGGAAAAAACTGTGATAACGATTTGTACTATAATATCACTCACAAAGATTTCCTTTTAGTGAAGTGTAGTTCACCCGTCGTCCATAACAGCTTTTGTGCCACACCCTATCACACAACATAGGTGAACATTCGCAGGACATAATCACGAAATTTTGGACAGAAAAATGTACACCGCGCCATTTTAGAGGTCTCAGTAATCTGGCACAGTTGATTTTCAGCAGTCGGCACAGATTGAGCGGAAATAGAAGAAAGTACACCGTGTGGGTCAGAAAATGGGTGTATTGCATCGCTGAAATTATATGTAGTTTGGTGACGTGATAAGCGTTCTCTTTATCGGGTTTATGCAAGTGTGCAACACGGAGTTTTTCTTCAGTGAGATTCATTTCGACGGCAATTTCGTTGAAATGAGCCCATAGTGAACGGTTATTGCTTAGAGCATAATGAATGCAATGGAAAGTTGTGCGTAAATAGAAAGTGCAAAGAATTTTCGCATGTAGGGTAGTCGCTATATGAGCCATTTGTCACGTTTCTCACCTGTTCGCTTCTTTATTGAGGACGCTTCGCTTGCAATTGAGTGTATGTCAGGTATGATGCATTTGCAAAGGGAGCACAAGAGAGCACAGTGTTAACAGGGCATCAGTGGATCGTCTGTGCAATGATTCCATCAAAACCTGATGCTTGGATGATGGGGAATTTTTAATATGGGAAACACTTTGATGCGATATCGGTGTTAATTCATCTCGCCCAACTCTAGCGCGTCGTGCCGCAACTGTGCTCTGTGATTGCATTCAGGGTGTGCCGATGCCTTCTTCTGCACTACTTTTTTCCCGTGATATCATTTCGAGAATGCTTGAGCGCTGGCACCTACTTGAAATTCCCCCACTCACATCATCGGCGACGTTTTAAAACCCTTACGGCGTTTCGAGATTCACAACTATTTGTTACAGCGTCAGGCTTCATCTTGGTCCTTTTGTTCATTAGTGACATTGTTCTTCAATTCTGACCAATTTTAAATCAGCTGAGCACTGGGTCGAGAGACAGGAGAAGGTGAGGGGAGGTGTTAACTTCGGAGGTGCTGTTTATTTCGTCGCTACATCTCAACATGAGCAGCAGCAAAGCGACAAGTCGCATGGTTTCCGTGACAGCGCCTACTCCGCCTCTTTTCTGGTCGTAATCTTCACCGTAAACTGCTCACATATTGACTCAGTCAACTATTCCTTGTGCATTCACCGAAATATTTTATTGGCACTCCTCTATCCTCCACACTCCTGTCGACACTTTGATTTCAACCCCTCTTTCCTGTTATCCTTACTTTCATGTCCAATGCCTCAATGTCGACTACACGTAAATTTGTCAGCTGAGCCTTCAGCAT
Source organism: Toxascaris leonina (assembly GCA_022844705.1). Lineage (NCBI taxonomy): Eukaryota > Metazoa > Nematoda > Chromadorea > Rhabditida > Ascarididae > Toxascaris > Toxascaris leonina. The sequence goes on along the minus strand of JAARMF010000347.1, from coordinate 5,866 downwards.
TATTGTGCATTCATTTTATGTTGAAAACAACTGCACAGAAACAGGTTGCAGCACCATATATGCAGTTCGTCTTCATTTTTATTCCCACGCCTATTACTGCTTTCAAATGTTCAACGTTGTTGCTCTGTTCTATAGAACGTTGATTTTCTATTGAAACTTTCTGCTAGGTGCTCCTCAACGATCTAACAGTGATGCTCTTTGAACTTTGACTTCCCCTCCCATCTGTGATCTTTGTTCTGTCATGGCTCCATGTTTCGACGCTGTTTTCCTTATTTCTAACAACTCATATTTTTGATGCGATGTTCCATGGACTACATCTTCTGCTTCCGAATAAGCACGCTTAATATATAAGTGTGGCACAGCAAACGATAGTACTGATTAAGCACCGTTTTAACATCATTGCGCACCTGTATAAAATCGTAATCACTTACTGCTTGCTCGATTCTGGATTTTGTTGCGCTTTCGCTATGCTGAAAACATTTGGGGACTGATGGCTGTTCGATACACTGAAAACATAAACAATTTGCTTTCCATTCATATTGGCGGTACTCTTTTCTTCAAATATAGCTTTATCGATCGCAGGTTAAGCAAGATACGATGCACTGCCTGAGTAGCAACATGATCACACTCCCTAAAGTGTGGAGGACATTTCTTTGGGAAAGAAGGAATACTTCGCTTAATATAACCTTATGATCACGTTGCTACCCAAATGATGGCTGGACGATGCATTCGCAACCGAATAATTACGCAAACCGCTCACTGCATTTAATTCTACATCTTTTGAGTAGCTGAAGATTACTGTACATTTCGCTGATTTCCTCATTTGCTGCCTTTTGTCCATTCATTTTCCAATTTCTGAGTAAACTTCAAACACATCACACGTTCTTTCAATGACGATAGACCAAAAAATTAAAAGCTCATTCATTCCTTCGCGGTCGTATCAATCACCCTCTGTTGTAATGGGCGGCTTCTTCCATCCGAGTCCTTATAAAATCAACAAAGATCTTCAATTTCCGAAACTCGAAAATGCTCAGTTCCGATGAGTCGGTTCACTTCAGTTTCATGCACTCTGCATATATTGTTTATTTTTGTTAGCGCCCACAAATTCCTTACGACTCTATCTCAAAACACGGTTGATCCAAAGAGTGCGAGAGAGGAGGGCTTGAATTTGATGCTCAAACAGCGTTCGAATCATCCGTCGAAGCAGTGAAAAGTATTGCTGGTTTTTGAAGCGAAGTGAGGCATCTTGAACCCTGCTTGCGAAAGGTGGCATAAGCATTTTACTTTCTGCGTTTGAAGTACGCCTCTAAAGCAGTGATTTCTCACCGGCTTCGACAAGAGGCTGCAAATTTGAGAAACTTCTTGCATTTGGGAAAAGACTTTGTTTTTTACTTGACTTCCCAGCTGGAAGTTATTTCATGGACTTTCTATTCGGGCATGTGGGCAGACGCATCTGCTGCTGCATTTCGGGCAAATTTCTTTTCGTGATTTTGAAGAATTTCCGAACGTATGAGAGGATTCGACTCAAACTTTTTCTCATTCGTCCACCAAACGTTCTTGATTTCGTCTTTTCTTCAGTACCATTCACCGTCGTCCCCCCCCCCCTCCCCCCATCCTTCCCCCATCCCTTCCCTCTGTCCTCCCCATGTCCGATATAGCGCCGGTATATGGAATTGCCAGCGTTTTAAATATAATTTCTGTTTATGGTGCTCTAGCGACGAATCTCCTCTTTCTCATAGCATGAGGCAGGATGCTTCTCGCTTTTGGGATTGTTCACGCTTGTGCCATGCTTCTCACAATTCCATTTGCTTGATGCTTTGAATCTAGGCAAAGAGATTTATTTGCGCCTTGTTTCTATCCTGCTATGACGTTATTTCCAAGGGAGAATAATGCATTGCTTAATGGAGTCTTCCTGGAGCCTTCCAAGAGAACTATCGAGCCTACATAGAGGAAAGTTCGTAAGAACTGCGGTTTTTGCGGAAAGGTTATTGTTCTATGAAGTTTGCAATCCAATTTTCCTTTCGGATCACCCTTGACAATGACTAATTTGTGTTTCTCGTCGTGGTATGAATCAGTCCTGTAGAAAAGTTTCCGGTATATGCAAGTTCATACTGGCGAACTGATAGGACTTTTGTGCGCTACAACAGTAAGCCAATATATTTCACATTCAGCTAGTATTCTACAAGAAATGGTTAGTGAAGATCAGAAAGGTGCATAGGACAGTTACCAACTCATTGACAGGCGCGTCTTTCACCGCAAGTATAAAAACTTGACCGAAATAATGAATGAGTCAAACGCGTTGAAATGCTCGTTTCAACATTCGTTCAAATGACTTTCGTTCAATTGCAATTCGTTCAACTGACGAACTTTGGCTGAGCACGGTCAGAACTGAGAAGATTGTAATACATCGGCGTCCCACTTGCACTGCATTGTTTAAGCGCACCTGTTTTCGTTCGTTCAGTCTCACCTGGCATGAATCGTTGCTTTTGCTTATTGTGAGGATGGGAACCTGACATGGCGAGCATTGTACAAAGGCACTACATATCGTGATGTCTATCAAGTGACTAATTAAGCGCTCCTTCCCATCAAGGCATTTTAGCGCTATCAGCAGCACCAGGTAGTATTGTAAACAAATGTTTTAAGAGAACGCGTCAAATTGGATGCAGCCTCGATTTCATGAGGATAGTACTGCTGCAAAATAGGACCCTCTATGATTCCAAGTTCCCAAATGCGATACAATTAACGATCACCGAACTTACATCACTTCTCGGTCTGAGATTTTATCTATGAAATAATTGCGAATAGACAGAGCTGTTTTGATATCAGAACTCGAATCCGAGTTGCTGTCACAAGCTCGATTATTGCAATACGACATACAAATCAGCTTCCAGAGTTCATTTTGATCAGAAAGGTTGAAGACAGCCTGTGGAGAACTGAATATTTTTGCCGATATATATTTCCCAACATGTTCCCGTTCGACGGCGTTGGTGCATTTCAACTTCCACGCGAATCTTTATAGATCCCTTCAGGATGCTGTCGCACAGCTTTTTGCCGCACAGTTATTCCGCTGCTAAATGAATGAACGCTGGAGTAATGCAGCCTCGATTATTCCATGAGGATAATACTGCTGGAAAAGAGGATGTGGTGATATTTTGGAGCACCATCTTAGACGCCACTCCGACCAGAGCAGTCGTTATCGAATCCTGCGAATTGATTTGCGGAGACACATTATTGTGACCTCGTTTCCACGCTTATGGATGTGCGTCTGACTGTCTGTGTTGTAATTTGCAAACTCTGCCGTTGGAGCTGGAGTAGCCGAATTTGCTGGACGCCTTGCATACCGCTGGACTTCTAGCCGTCGTAGTTCGAGGTAGTTATTAAAGTTTGGAGGCACCATAAACATCTGAAGGCTCCTATAAATATCGTGCAGCTTGCACGGTGGGTCACAAAAAGTGAGTCCTTTATAAGAGTTTTGTGCGACGCATCGGATTAGTTGAAAGGTGAAAGCACAATTTCATATATTTGTTATCTTTTGGTGGTTATGAAAGCAGATGGCTAGATGAGTAGAATGCAAAAGTGCATATCTTCTTAAGTTCTCCTGTGAGCTCTCTCAATTATATTCAATACTTCGTTCCCTCTTTCGGCATCAGATTCTAAACAACTTGTAAAAGATTTGCTCAATTTCAAAGATACGTTCCTAGGTCGACTGGGTACACATATCGCAAATTTCGAGTCAAGCCAATCAGCTTAATAACTAATAATGCAGTATTTTCTTCTGGGAAAGTGAATTATTCGTTCGCTTCATGAAGTAAAGTTGCGTGAAGCAAAGTAAGAGTTAGTGAGGATCTGAGGAATTCCAATCGTTTTGCTTGAGCAAAGGGCTGTCCAAGCGGAGCATAATAACGCTATCTCTGCAGGTAATAACGACGTATGCGCACATCAAAGTGTGTTTATTGAAGTGCATCAAATCGCAAATGAGAGAAGTTGTAGCGATAAAAGTTCATGCAGCTTAATGTCTATCTCATGACTACAAGCCGAATTACACACCGACTGGACGCCAGCAAATCTCGATTCTATCAGTTCAGTGCGCATGAAGGCACTGAACACCCAAAAACGGATTTTTCGATCAGTATTTGTGACGGCGCTAGCAATTTCTGAAATGCTTCGTTGAATTAGGCAATTGGGGCGAAAACTTTGTTCTGTTGCGGGAAAAGGAATTAGACGGGAATTGCTGCTCAGCCAAAGTTGCCTGATGCGAGAATTGTGCCTACAGCACCTTCTGTGCTCGTAACATCCGGCCATAATGAGTATGGGGCATTCATTGCTTTCCAGCTGCAACAAATTTTGTGCCCAAATTTCTGTCTTTGGCATCTTCTGACTGCAGCGATTTGAGCAAATAATGGATTTTTGTGAAAAAATAATATGAATTTTGAAGAACCACGATAATCATAAGTGGGAGGGATACTACTGTTTATTGGTGATTGCTTACGAGCGATCGCGGCTGTTGGAAATGTTCCTGTTGAGAGCCATTTCGTCCTTTGAATGCTTCCGAAAGCGGCTAATTTCACAAGAAGAATCAAAAGGCGCATTGTGTGCCATTCTTTCTGTGTACTTTGCTCAAATTCTTTCGAGGTCTCAATTGTCAACCGCATAATTGACAAGCTTTCTACGCCCCGATGCGACAGATAGGAATATTGATTCTCCGGAAGCTCGCGATCACTTCCTGAATTTGTAATTGGAATCTAAATATTGGTTCCATTAGCCGAAGTAACTCGAAAGTCATTTCATCTGATCTCCTCAAACAGAAATATGAGCCGGACTTGATCGAGCACACTGATGTATTCCTCACTGTGAGACGAGATTGGGCACAGTTTCATTTCGCTTTGAGTCAATAGCGAATTGAAGGGTTGGTGCTGACCTCGCAATCAAGCTGCTATCCTTTGTTGCAGTTCTTTTTATCTTTGCCTTTAATTAACAAAATATTTCCTGCCCGGCATTCTCCAAGAGTATCCTTCCACTCCATCCTAGCAGCAAAGTTCCATTTTGAAAACTCGTAAGTGAGCTGAACTTCATACATTCCTCAAGCTATGTTTATTGTATCCGACTACATAAGTCTTTCAGTTGAAATTCCTGGATGCAGTTGTGCTAGAGGATTTCAATCGACCAGGCTTCACTCTACTTGGAGAGTGGAGTGAAGCCTGGTCGATGCTGTTTGAGGATGTATTCCTTAAACAGCATCATCATCCATCAGAATAAACCTCCCGTTCATATATGAATACTGTGGCACATGCGTGGCGGCTTGCGCCCACGAGGTGCAAAGCGACTGTTCGAGTCGGCAATAAATAACAACCATTTTCTCTAAAATTGTAAACGTGCCTAACGCGATGCAATTTATTCTTATGGCAAAGTGACACCGATATGGAAGCATATGCCAACGTGTATTCATTTATTGCGCTATTCATTGCTGAGTGAAGCTAGGAGTTTATTATGCAGCTACGGTCATATCACTTGGTGAGCTACTGTGCTTCATCTGAGAATTGCAGCGCATCCTCTCATGTCATTCTCAAAAAGCGGTGAATTTTTTAATACTGTTTTTGTTTCCTCCTCTGCAGATAACAATTCTCTGTGGTGTTTGATTTCAATGGATATGACTATTCCAGTTATTCATAATCGTATGACGTTTCAACGTTCATATTCCCATCCTATTAAAATGGGATGCCCCTTTGTTCTTTAGTTCCTTTTCGCTACCGCGGCAATTCTTGTTAATCCGGCTCCAGGAAAATTCTTTTGATAGAATGATCCGCAGTCATATGAGCATCTTGGACATATGCCTCGCTAAAGCTTTCTGAAAGCGAGTTTCTTGCCT
>JAARMF010000346.1:74792-99824 GCA_022844705.1 Toxascaris leonina | reverse complement strand
TTTGTTTGGAATTTGTTGTTCCGATATAGAGCGACTGATTTTGAATACAACGGGCAATGTTTTCAGGCTCGAGTGATCTTTCCGAAGGTACTGCGTTGAGCAATTCTCGCCCAACATCACTCACTGCTTCATCTTCATCGAGTGTGCGTTTTTTTTGTCCACTTTTTTGAACTAATAAATATGGATAACAGGTTCAATAACGTGGACGTTCGTCCATTCGATCAGTGAACCACTTGTAAAGTGATAAGGGCGATCATCGTTTCTGACAAGAATTGTTTTGAGGCACCTGAGGATGATGGAAAACTTATTAAATCTTGTGTGATATAAATTTGAGATTAAATTTATTTGCTGAGGAGCTTAGCGGATCCCTGTTCTGATTGACACTTGCTTGTGCTTCGAAGAGAGTTTAGGTAAGTACTTTTTGCTGTCCAGTCGTTAAATGGAACACTGTGTTCGACGACCAATTAATTTGGAGAGAATCACTAACATTCGAGGAAACAGCAATCCGTGTAGATAATGCCCACAGTACGGATGTAGTAAGTTGATGCTTTGGGAGCAGTCATCTCTCTCTCCAAGATTGATGAAATGTTTAACGGTGGATCCTTACTGCAGTCTGAGATGAGCGAAAATTTGCTTTTTTATGCAAATTATTGTGGTGCGATGTTTTGCGGCAACTTCGCATACTTTTTGTTTGCGATTGATGAATTCGTTATATGCGCTCTATCAACGACGATCATTGCTCATCTCTCTTCTCTTCCATATTTTAGAATGTATGAGCGATTCCATTCGACGCAGATGCACACAGTTTTTTGGATAGCTTTATTGTTTGGCATCAGACGTAAACCAACTGATCTTGCATATTTGGGTTCACTGATTCTACACAACCTACTCTTTGCTTTGTGGACTTTTAACTTTTTAGGACCTGAAACATTCAGAAGCATCATCTGATACGGTCAAAGAAGTAAAGATGCCCGATTTGAAAGATACGAAAGACGAGAAGCTTGAAGATGCTGTAACACCACAGAAAGCAGCGTCGACCATTGCTTACGAGAATTCAGGAAACCGCGAAGCGGATCAGGTCATCGACGATCTCTTCAATTTTATTTACGAGGTTCTTTATGCCATCTAAGCATGTGCATGCGTCCGAAACCGTCTTGAGTCGTCACCAGACAAGCATGCGGTTTACATTTATTCGTTCACGTGGAATGACGAATCTCTGTGTGGGCGTTGATTTTGTCTCGTTTCTATTGTCCATGCAAAGGGAAAAGCAGACGTGGAACGCTCTTCCCGCGTAAAAACAAGGGATCGTTTTCGTTTCTTCACAGCATGGCTGTAATCTCGTGAAAGAAGGCTTTGCTGCATGCAAATCATTTTCCCTTTTCTCGACCCTTGGAAGAAATTAACGTCACGTAACATGTAAAAAGTGCCTTTGCAGTGTCACATGTCACGTAGAAATGATTATATGTGACGTATCACCATTTTTGCATCCCTTTATGTTCTTATTTACTGGACGAGAGAGTTTCGTTCAGTGAAACATACTCAGAAAAGTTGTATATGAAGCTGTGCCTGGTGAAGTATGCCATCGAGAAGCCGTATTTTACGCCACATGAAGTATTAATCGAGGGGGTTTGCGTTTCGAATTATCGGATCGGAAAACGGAGGCTAGTAATTCCAAGAGATAAGCGGAGAGGATTTGATTGGCGATCGACATTATTTTTGCATCTAGAGTTTTGGCAAGATGTAAGAGTGGTGCAACGTTCTAAGAGTTTCGAAGCAATCCATGTTTGCCGAATGTTGTGATCAATGAGCTTCACTGAAATGGGGTTAGTTATACTTAGTGACCAGAAGGCTGTTTACTGTAAGTCAATCAATATGGGTTCGATGTTCAGACATGCCTATGGGTCCCGAGTCTTGGGCGGTAGGGCTGTTTCCTTATCGTTCATATATTATCGTTACCCATCATTGTCTGATAACCAACGAAATCACTATCCTCAGGCGATTGCGATCACGCGACCTTTCACTCGCCAGGTGAATCTTCAGCCATTTAGGTGCCGCAGGGGACAACTAATAATTGTCTTTTGCTTGCATCGCTGGTGACTCAGTGATTTTCACGTGGCAAGCAGAAGGTCGCGGATGCGGTCGCACTTGCCTATGGACATTGCTTCCGTGGAATATCAGGCGAGAGTCGAAGCCATGGTTGTAGTCAGATCGTGAATGTAGTGGCTAAAAACTGATTGTAACATGGTACACGCCATGCTATTTTCGTTTTTAGTCTCGGCGAATTCCCCAAGAAACACATCGTTTGTGCGTATAAAAGAGCATCTTAACCAATTCTGCTGTATAATTGGCTCTCCAAGCGTTTCGCCGCTTAAAACTCTGGATGAGAAATAGTGAGTTGACTGACATCGGTATTTATAATGCTATTTTCAAGTAGTGTCCGTCGACCACAGTCGGATTTTGTGACAATTTGTAAGCACTGAGTTGATGCTATCGCGCTGCTTCTCTTCGGTACAGGGGAAAGAGGAATGCGAGAATTGGAAGGGAATAGGTTGGGTGTGCTGAATCAGAATCGCACGCTTTACCTGCCATCCGTTGAGCTTATGATTGAATTGTGTGATGCTGCTATTTCTTGAAAGGCTGTGTTTGAGAAAGTTGCAAAAGCGAACTAAAAAGCCTTTTTATTGCTTGTAACGCTGTTCACCAATTGTTTATCGTGTTCACGATGTTGAGCTTATAACCCCTTTCTTTTTATAAAAACTGACCAGTGAATGACGAGAACGTTTTAGACGCCGAATAGGAATTCATCGCTTCTATCAGCTATGCTTAGTACCCCGGAGATGCGACCTTCCGATACGATGTCAGCATCTTCGACTACTTTCAACGTGGATAGCACTGAAGGTACATCTTTTACGTCCTCTCGTTGTGACGATTTGTCCTTCGTTGGGCTTTGGAAGTCTGTCGTTCAGGTTCAGCTTCTTCTTTCTCCTACACCACAGTCTTCCTTAAAACGGCACGACATGTTATATGGAGGCGGAGATTGTGGGAACGTATTTTTGATGAGAAGTCGATTATTAATCTTTGATGAGCCAAAAAAGGAATGAAACGACGTCATCGTTTTTGGGATAATAAAGTTCAGTTATGCGTATATTGTGTGGTTCACCTCATACAGCAGAGATATCTCATGTAAGATTGGATTAACTCCAAACGAGTTTTTAGTTGCCCTCAATTTTGCTGTGATGCTGATTTCCTTTTAAATCTTATCTGATAATAACCCATTCGAATATGTCGTGCCTTTGAATGGATCACTTATTCCTCTTTGTGGAAGACGACTAATGCAGAGTTTTGCTATAATAGTGCAACAAACTTGGTCAAGCGTCCATCGTGACTGCTGACGGCAATTTGTGTTTTCGATCGCCAAATATCGCTTCTCATTGTTTCGGTGAACAAAATTAAGCTTGTTATATTCAACAAAGAGGGAACTAATATCTGCTTTGCGTATTCTTTCACTGTAAATGTGGCGTACGTGTGCAATGGCACTTTGCACCTTTCTATAGCAATATATATTATGTCGAGCCTCTCCACTTCACCTATGCAGTTGGATGCTCTCTGAGGTGTAGTCAGTTTGCATTAAGTGTTTATTAATCTGCAACAGACATATGTGCAAGACAGTTTTCAAAATGATATGGCAGATTGGAGTAAGAAAGGCATTTATAGAAAATATACCGCTCGCTCATTCGGTGTCGTTTTACCGCAAGAAAAAGAGTCAAATTCGACCCACTGGAGAAACAATCGTTCTTGGGTAGGTTGCTTTTCTTTTTCGATGATATATTCGCGCAGTCGTTTATGGCTTTGCTTGTTTCACCTTATTGGCATGTGTTTATGAAAATCTCTATGCGGTTCCCTTCTTTCAGGTTTTTGGTTTTGTTCAAGTGATACGAGTGCAGATTTGTGTTGCTTCACATTGTTTGAGGATCATTGACTTCCACTTTTATATCCTACATATGACCGCATACAGTCTGTCATAAACCTATATAGTCAATTCTATATTGCAGCATGCACAACTTTACTAGTCCGACAATTTATTTTGAAAGAAGCATCCTTTTTTTCTGTACGCGATATTCATAAATCATGGTAACATTCAGGCAATTCACGACATCACCTGCACAGAATTCGAGTTCACCGCCTCCACGTCAAGCACTGTCTGAAGGTGAACAGTTCCAGAAAGAGAAGGCACGCCTAGAGGAAGCAATAATTGTGCAAGAGAAGCAGGTGGCTCAAGCAACGCGAGCGTTGCACTTTTGCAGAAATACTGAGGAATTCAGAGGAAGCAGAGAACAGGTGTTGTTGCATCTCTTCGATCACTTCCTTAGTTCAAGGTTTCGATTAGAATCAGATTCGAACTTACGACAGTAGACGGGGGTGCTGATATAAATTTTTGCTCGTGTTGGGAAGGATATATATAGCAGCACTTCGTATTATTCTTTTCAATTATTGCAGCAGTCAAGTAGTTCCTTTGTTAACGTGCCGTTTTCAGTGCTGTATTTGTAGCACATATCTTGCGACTGTGATAGAACGCGGTATCTTCTAGGTGGATGCACAAAGAGCACTGCTCATTGCAACAGCGCGTCGTCGTGCACTAATTTTCGAACTCGACCGGTTGAAGCAGGCCAAGGCTGATGGTGTCGGAAGGCGATCATCGCCAGGCCCCAAGGGCACGCTTACAATTTCACACATCAGCGTTAAGCTTATGCGGGATTTCATCAATGGACATATCAATTATCACAATGGTTTGCTTTTGAGTTTCCTTAGAATGTTCTATAGTCCTTTCATTGTTCTCTTATGCCTTTTACGGATGGAATAGAGGATGTGGTTGTGTTGTTTTCTTTTTGCTTATTGCTTATTGCTATTGCAATGCAAAAAATTACAGATCACATTCTTTTTTACTTCATCGTGTTGATTCGCTATGGTGGGATAGTGCTGCATACAACGATGACAACGAGTGACCAAGGTCTCAAAAGTGGGAAACTCGAATTCCCGCATTATATTCAGCTCAACTCTCTTCCTCATGACTTTTCGTGTTCTCTGGAAGTTTATGCTCTGGTTCGTTTATGTTGTTATCTTGCTGTCGTTTATATTGGTGTGATCATTGCATGAATGGATCGTAACGTTCATCATTGCGACTGGAAACAACCATAGAACGTTAAATCGTTCACTCCTTTAGAAANTCACTCCTTTAGAAGAATCCGAGCGAGTGGATTACGCTGCTGAAATTACTGCATTCTTGCATAATTTGCACATAATTTTTAAATGTCGCGCGTTAGCAAATTTTGTTCCATTTTATTCAGAATCGCTTTCGGCTCAGACGGCAATTGTGTTTGAGAGCTATCGTATGCGGTAATTATTCGTTGAGATTGCATAAGAAGCGTGTTATATGAAAGAAAACGGTGCTGTAGGAAAGGTGGAAATGGCCGTATCAGTCGGAAACTGTTGTAGATGGCAGCATTCTCAGTTTACTCAGATTTTCAATCGCTAGCTTATGGGAAGTGTTTCGAAGAGGCTTCCTGATTAGTGAGTTTTCTAGCTGGAATTCTTTTTTAGCATTGAGTTGAATTTATTTATTTATTTATTTATTTATTTTGCTGAGTGTTGGGGCCATATATGCTCAAAAGGCTTTTTAAGAGTGTTTTTGCAGCGAACGCAAAAGGAAATGATAGAACATCATGAGAAATATCGCATCAAAAAGACAACTATGAAACGAAGTGCAAAGTCACCGTTGTTTAACGCAGGTTCGTTCTACACCGAGTTTTATGTGTGATACGGAGAATAACTGAAACTGAATTTAGCAACGCATTGTAGGCTTGTTTCTTAAAAGAATATTGAGAAAGGGTTATGAAGTCGATGGCTGCCGTCTTTCACTGATTAAATGCTCGATGAACTTTCAATGGGTTTTCGGTATTCATCGATTCATTGTTTGTTTCAGTCAGTCAAGAACGAAAAAATTTGCGTTTGTCAACATTAGATTGCACTAGTTAATAGAACAGTGCGTTAGAGATATAGTATGGCAGTATAGATTGAAGAAGGCGGTAGACCTAAATATGGTGGAATTATGTAACTGGAGTGAATTTATTTGGATATTATTCATGTTACTTCTGATGGCGTCCTGATTTACTTAGACCCACAAAATTGTGTTGTGCAGCCAAGCAAATATATAAAATGTATTATGCATCTGTGCGAGAAAATTAGCTAATAGACCGCAGAAATTTCCTGTGCAGAGTCTGAACTTGCGTATTGTACCGATCATTGTAGCTCAGTTGGTTTGAGCTGTCGTTCTGTCTTTTAATCAAGTTGACGGTCATATTCTATGATAGGTGGTATTCAGTGTGTTGATATATTTAGCATTTTCGTCGTCTCCGGGTGGGCCATCAGCAGAGGTGGATCCATCATTTCAACTCGTTGGCAGTCTCACACTCAATATTGGATCATTGCGCAAAAGCAAGTTCCAGCTAGTGAATCCGATGTCGCCACTTGATGGTGCTATTGAAATGGATTTGAAGTGCTACGCTGAAGAAACTGGCACCATCGGACATAAGGCGTTCTTGGTTAGTGCTGATTGCGTTCGCATAAAATTACCGTCCTTGTATCTATTTCGCAATCTGCTAGAAGCTCAGATGCTTATTAGTATCTAATATCAGCGGAAACTGCCGCTTTAGTGTTTTTGATTTGCCGACAAGAGACTGAACTCTGTTGACAAGAATACAGTGTGGTCCACTTGGCCAAACATGTTGTCCTCGTTGAACACTGGTGAGAGGTGGTGAGATTATAACATGTTGTCCTACAGATTATAAAGTAGTTCTGGAGTACTCAAAGATAAGTATCGCTTTATGGATAAAAGCTGAATTCTGCAATTCATGAATGGACAAAAATAAGTCAACTCAGCATTCTACCTTGAACCTTTCATGATCTGTGACGAAATCTCATCGCCCATANATTCTGCAATTCATGAATGGACAAAAATAAGTCAACTCAGCATTCTACCTTGAACCTTTCATGATCTGTGACGAAATCTCATCACCCGTAAGGTTTCTGTCAGTACTGCTGTTTTACTGGTTTCCATCCCGACCTCGCGTTTATTTATTTATTTAATTGCCATATATCAATAAAGCATTCACCACAAAGAAATATCTCTTCGTATTATTTCCACTTCCACTTAAGTGAAGAAGTGGGGTCGCGTGAAGATTGGGATTCAGTCTCTTCTCGTTCCCGTCAAGTGCTAACGACTCGGTTTACCCTTGTCCTGCATACGGTAAAAGTCGATACTTGCCCACCACCCTCGTTTCGATGACTGTGCNNNCTGGGGGGAACGGCTCGATAGGAAACGACCGAAGACTCTGATCAGACTTCACTCATAACCAACCGCACAGTAGCCAATAGAACAATGATTGCATCGCGCTTACGTGCATTCAGATCGTCTCTTAATATGCCGTCATCGGTCAACGTCGTACTACAGCCTAGCGGTTTGTCGAAAAGGAAGTTAGTGATTCGTTTTTAGAGTCTCTACCAGGACGTGGAAAACATGGCGTCATGGACTCGTTTTTGGTGTGTCCTTAGTGAAGGCCAACTACGATTCTGGCGATATCCTGAGGATGAAACGACTAAGGTTGCATTATGCTTTTACGTGATTACCACACTTTTTATTGCCGATTCCTCTTGTGAAGCGCTCGTTATTAGAGGATTTGGGGCGAGAAATCCTTGTTCTACTTGTTTGCAGTTTTAAGTGTTTAAAGATTTATTCCAAGTATTTAGAGATGAGAAAATATCATGGGACATTGTGAACGGCCACAGATTAAATATTATTGTATTTGATATAGGGGTGGAAGTGGGGTCGGACTAGGAATCTTCTGCGGAGCTGCTGAACTATTTGATGTGAAGCTATGACTTCCGGTGGTGAGGAGAGGCACACGTTTTGCGGGTTGCAATCTTCACAGAGAGATTCTAGGAAGTTACATCCAAAGAAAAGCAACAGTGGGAAAAACGAAATGGTTTCGTGGTAGAATCGAAACTTTTGAAGAATAAAAATGCTTCTTATGAAAGGGATCGTCGGAAATTGCACTGAATTTTGTCGTATTGTTGTAGGCACCAGTGGTGAGCATCGATCTACGTACTTGTGCATGCAACGAAATAAAGGCAATCCCAGTGGAGAATTGTCCATATCCGAATTCAATGCAAGTTGACGTTTGGGTGCCAAGCGAGAATCGTTGTGGAAAACGAGACAAAATTAGGTTAGTGGTGAAGCTCATTTGCTTCTTTCTCTACACAATTATTTTCGTTTTACTTTTCGAAGTTCAAGTGGAGGATTCGTTCGCTTCTTTCCTTTCATGCAAGCACGTGTCTTTATTGATAGCAATTCTAATAGCATGATCTTCTTGTTGCGGCGCATCTTCCTCAGTTGTTTGTCGAAGTACTCATAATATTGAATAGTGAACTCATTCTCTGATAACGCTGTTGCCCTTTGCTTCATTCTTTACGAATTATTTTGCTACAAGTTAGGCATGCTTCTATTATCGAAACTTCATTTCTTTGTCAAATTTTTTTAGGAATTTAAAGCTTTGCCTCGTTTATTGCATTGATTTGAAGGGTACTAATGGCTGCCGATCGAAAAGAAGAGATGCAAACGTGGCTGAGAGTAATGAATGGTTCACTGACAAATTTGACGCTTTGGAATCCACGACAATAAGTAAGCTGTTGGTATGCCGAAACTTGGCTCACAGTGCTTCCTTTGTATATTTTGAGTTATTCGTTGTGTAATTATCAGCACCGCCGCATTTCCTTCCATGGCGTATCGTGGAAGGTCATCTATTCTTGTGCATAAATTCTTTAAAATTCCTTCTTAAATTTATCTGTGGAATTAACGATTCTTGATAACGGGACCATTCATTCTGCTTCACAGAATAATATAAGATGGGGTGCGATAGCGGTTGATGACTGACACTTTTAGAAAGATTTCCATCGGCGAACAATTAGCACTTTCTCGGTATACCCTTGCACAGTGACCCTCAAATAGGAAGGCGTTCGTTCTGCAATGGTTTATGCCGAGGTTCTTTTCTTCTAGGTTTATTTGTAAGAGAATATGCCGAGGTGCCGAGGTTTCTTCTACGTATTTGTAAAAAGGGCGAAGTGTTTATTTTTGTAAGAGAATTCCATGAATATTGTAATGTTCCTGCTATTATTTTGTCTTATATAACGTCGAAGACATTTGAATGAGGAAATACGTAGCGCTAGTAATATAATATTATCTATTCGATAACTCGAGGTACTTGACGGTGCTGGAAGTTTTGCACAGTGATTTCAAGACAATTTATCTGCGTTTGCTTGGCCAAATATTTTTTAAAACACGTCTGCTTCGACTTTTGATTTCTGTGTTTACGCAACAACTGTTCATATCAGTTATAATGAATGGTCTTTTCCCATATTACTTTACCTTGTGGAAGTACACCTCGACTGTAGATGTTCGCATGTGCTGAATATGTGATCCCCTGAGTTTTTAAGTTGTCCAAAGTATCATCGATTTGTTCAGCAGCTCCTAACCAGGTTTCGACTTCTCTAATATTTATTTGTAGAGCTAACATCTCGCAGTCGTCTCTTTGCTTTCTTCCTTCCAACGATGAAACACATTTCTCTTGGCCACCTCATTGAAACACCTCCTTTCCTGTCCTTCCTTTCTATCGTTAGACCGAATCCTTTCTCTCTTTTCTTATTTTCAGTGCAAGTTTAAAAATAGAAAACCAATGTTCTCACTTCATTGTAAGATGAGGACCAGAGATTGGGGGGTTGGTTGGTTCTTTGCTTTCGTAATGCCAGTCTATATATGGTTATTCATAATTAAAACAAAGGGATAAACGCGCAACTTGATGAATCGCAAAGAGAAGCTTGTAGTGGTGTGGAATTTTTTTTGGTGAGCTATATTCATTAATCATATATGGTGATATTATGCGACTAAATAGCATCAGATCGGCCATTGCTTATTGCGAAATGATAGAGAGAAAAAAGTGTGTTTGTGGCTATGTTATATTCCGTTCAATTGTTTCCGGGAAAACCGTCCAAGGAGTCCCGAAACGATAGCAGACAGTGTCACAGCATTGAACTGATCGCCGTTACTCATAGTGTTTCCGATGTGAGGCAGTTTTGTTTGGTTGTAACAGCTGATTTGTTTTCAAGCGTATTTTCGCGTCGAGCGATTGTCGCATCTTATCTATATTGCATTTCGTTCCATTTCATTGTCGCTTTCGTGCTTGAGGAACTTGGCGTTAACAGTATGGTCAGGAGGAAGTTCAAAGAAGACAGATCTCATCGAGGTGCAAGGAAATATCGAATCTTTTCGTCTTTCAACATACTAAGGTGGGAAAACGTAAAAAGGTGGGCATGTGAAATGGCGCAAAAGTAGCGCACAATTTTATAGCAGAGAACGAGTTCTTGGCACAATTTGCCATATTCCATTCACTGTGGGTGGTTCTTCTTTGCAAGCGGGTAGATTGAGATGCACCTGAACTGCCTTCATGACCGTTTCGCTGTTGCAAGTTCCCCTTTTCAACCTATTTTAAAGGTGTTCGACAGTCGCCGGAGTTCTCGGCCTTTAGGTCGTATTTTTTGTGAGGAACTGTTTCTTCGTTTTATTTATTTCACTCATAAATGGTATTACTCAATGGTCTTGTAAAATAGATTTTGCCCACAAATGCTCTTTGATCTTCTTCGCTTGTCATTCATTTCGTTCTTTTTATTAGTACTTTTATGTTGATAAACATCTTTAGCGAGCTGTCTTGGTGACATCAGCATAATATATGCTAATTGTGTTGATTGGCTGCATTAGAGTGCGCGTCATCGATCCCTACGCACCGAACACATTCCCTTGTACAGTGCTTTACCAGTGCTTTATTTACCGCTCTTTTTACACGTACAGCCAGCTAGCGGTAAAATTGTTCGCGAATATTAGAATTGCTGATCCATGAGATTTTGTCATTTTTGAAGTCCCTGCTTCCTTGACGGAAGTGTTTTTGACGTGATTGGAGCAGAGGGAAGTTCGACTTGGAAATGGGCCGAGGAAGATCGTCGAGAGTAGTGGCTTTTAATAAAGTGAAACGGCGATTACGGTGCGCGAGGAACATATTCTCATTAAGGATGGAGGTGGTGCCAGGCAAAGTGCAGAGGTGTCTCATAGAAAACGTGACATAGGTGGTTGGGAGAAAGATGAAGGCGCTGCCGGAACTCGTTTCTTAAAGAAATTTGTAAGCGTGCGGGACGGACAAAGGTTCCATTGCCGACTGATTCAGTTAGCATGTTAGCAGCAGAATGCAAATTGTTTTGAGCTGCGTTGTGATGTGGACGATCAAGGCGTTGTAATTTGAAGGCTTCATGAGGGAGGGTTTCAGTTTCTCCTTGAATGTAATGAAACATTAGTGCTTTACAGGAGTTGTAAGAACACGATTAGGAATTGATGTGACTGGCCAAGAGACAATGACATACCAAAAGCAATCTGGTTGTGGTGCTCCGTAAGGCATGTCAACTGAATGTTGTCCAAGAAAGCACTACTAAGTAAACGAGTGGGCACTGGTGTGGGGAAGGAGGCGAAGTTCAGTGGTTAGGAACCGAATAACTGGCACGAAGAAATGCGATTGACGGAAGTCACCTAGGTATGCAAAACGAAGGGATGCTCATTTATAGCTTTCCTAGCGATCGTTTTGAACTGTCGTTAGGTGTTCGGTACGTCACCAATTTTGAAATCTTGCGCTTCTGCCAGGTGGTAGACTTTCAGTGAACTGCTAACCTCCTCCACCTTTCTACTAGAATCTTTTGCATGTACTAATGATGCCTCAGTGACACATGATTGCAAAATTTCGTTCATCGGTCGGCGTCATTGTCAAATATGTGAAATAGCGGAATGCGTTAAACGAACATCACTTTACCCTGATAGAAGAAAGCAACAGAATTCGCATAAGACGTGCAAATGTGCATCATTGTGGGCTATGGTGATGCTCAGTGCGTTGTAGTTGTAAGGCAGTCATATCACATTCTAGTAACAAATGTACGAAGATGTGTTGTCTCGACATTACGCTGATTAAATTTTGCGTCATTTGACTGTCAAAATTAGTACCAGCACCATAGCAGGTATCGAGGGATTGAAGCGTTTCGGTGTTTTCTGCCTTAAAATTTCAAGCAGCTCAACTGATGATATGAAAGTAGTGAAAGTGGGCTGAAGCGAATAATTTTGAGTATTTTGAATTAAGCTGTTTTTGAATTTACACGTATTCAATGTATACCTATTTTTTGCCTACTGACTGCTGAATTTCACCTCTTCTTTGCATTTGCAAACAACCTATTTAATGAATCAAGTCGTTCCATATGCATCACTTTGATAGCTTCATCGATGGAGGGCGTTCGGACGAGCCCATCTTCGATTCGACGTGGTCGTGGAGTTAAAAAATGGTGGGTGTGATCGCGGAACCCCTCCCTGATATGGCGGAACACGTTTCAAAGTCTTGAGTGCTCTTGAGTATAATAGCAGTAGGTGGACTGCTTGAGGTCTGGCAACTGCTGCAGGCCAGGCATACGGTAAGTGTTGAAAAAGAAGCTAGAAAATGAGATCTGGGTTATAGAAAAGTGCAACTGGAGGAAGAATTGAGAAGAGGAAGAGAGCTAGCAGGATGAGAGGGGGAGGGGGCAGTAACAGGAGGGAATGCGAAGATGCGACGGAAGAGGGTAAGATTTCAAAGCGTTAAGTCAATTGCAGCGGAATAAAGGCAACGAAAGAGAACACGGCGGAATCGCTGACACCAAAGTCAACATCTACCTCAACGGAAACGACTGCTGCATCGAAGACGGCCTCATCAAAAACGATAACTTTTTGCAGCACTACTAAAATACCCAAAGAGAGACTCGCCGAGTAAATTTTACTTTACAGTTTATTTCCCATGAAAAACATCGATGCCATTTTCTATCCATGTTGCATACGACGAGATGGTGCTGTTCAAAGGTTTGGGGCGGTGGCCCAGTGATGGAACAATAATGCACCTGCACACAACACAGTGCATCTCTTCGCTAAAGATTTCCTCAGTATTCAGCTCTTCGCGCAGTTTAGCCGGATGTTTATTTCCACTCCTCATTCTGCTCAAAACTAATGCTAACGATATGAACAACGACTGTAAGCTGTTCGGCATGTGCAATCACAACAATAAGAAGCCAATTTCAGGATTATAGCAATGGTGAATTTCGCTGGAAAGATCAACACAATGTGCATTGACGACTTCAAAAGACTATTCCGTAAAATTCAAGTACGCGGCCCATGTCCGCATAAACTTACTAAACACGCACACGAATTGAACGCCGTGAAATGTCGCTATGATGGTTCGTGAAATGTAGATATTTGCTGGAATGCTTGTCACCTAGGTAAATCTATGTGCTGCAATACAGTGGCAGATGACCGAGTTGGACGAGGAAGTGCGAAGTGTCAACTCTCGGGCAGGAGGAAAGGGGGACAGGGAGGTGGAAGGAGGGTAGAATTCAAGTCCGCGCAGATCAGAGGGATCCGACCATGCACATGCACATGACATCCTCCCGCGTAATTGTTCGCGTCTGCACAGCTTTGTCGTAGTCATTCACAAAAGCGCAAAGATCAACATTTCGCCTAAGCTGCTCGTTAAAATTTCTGTCTCACAAGGATTACTCTCCAATCGTAGCCTTCTTTCCGTTGGTGACTTCCATAATTTCAAGACAGCTTCAATTTCTTGTAGATATTGTATGTCTAGACGATAGTCGAGTTGTGCTCAGACCGATGCCAAAGTTCACTGGTGATTTTATCCACGCAAGTTGGATATCACATAGATTCCTCGAAAAAAAATTCATTTGCACTCAGGTTGGTCTCATTTGTTGCATACTATCTAATAGTTTGCTACGATGTCTGCTTTCCTATGCATTCGCTACCATTTGCTTGCACCACTCATTAAAATTCAAGCGGTCTAAGGGGTATTTCCTTCCTCACCCATTGGATTTGCATATTTAAGGCATCGCAGAGCGACCTCTGTCTCAACCAATGAGACAGCAAAAAGTTTACCCACTCAGCAGAGTGGCATCCGGTCGACGATTTATTTGACGAGCCGTCAGTTGTGCTGCAAGAACGACGATGAGGCCGCTACCTCAATAATGGCGCCAAGTACTCGTCATGCGCAACATACGTTTCTCATGGGCCTTGCAGTCGTAGACACCCCTTGAGCATCATCTTAACTGACGCTCTCCTGTGGAAGCAAAAGTGCCATTTGCGAGAATGATGCATGCTGTTTTGAGTGGCGATTGTTCGACGTTGTTAACAGATCGCTCTCAGAGGGGCCGAGAGACGTCCGTTCCTTTCATAAATCGAACAAGTACGCGATGAAGCGTCGTTTTCATCTCAGCTTTTTAGATGTGACGGTGTCATCCTCCTTTTATTCCGAATAGACCCATATGCCACTGTTGTTTTATGAATGCGACAAAGCGGATGCGACCTCATAATCCACGCAGTGCTCTATGTTTTTATCTGCATCGAAAGCTAGTATCGTTATAATGTTTTAATACTTACATGCATCATCATCTTTATTGGTCTCCAATTCAGCGCCATCTTCCTCAAATCCTCTTGCAGGGTCCGATGGAAAATACAGTGGCAGATTTCTGGCGAATGATATGGCAAGAGCATGTCGAACTGATTATAATGCTGTGTGAATTATGCGAGGATGGGAGTGAGAAGTGCGCACCTTATTGGCCTACTGAAGACGGCGAATCGAAAAACTTTAATGGAATTAATATTTCAAATATTGACGTATGTTCCATCTTATGCTAGCAGTTGGTCGCTCATCATGAGGAGCTTCTCAAGTTTCGAAATCAGTCACTCAAGAATGATACATTCGTCGCTGTTCGACATATAAGTGTCAACGTCGTTTTGTCATCGCGGATAAACTAAACTCTGAAAAGCACACACAGTGACAGCTACGTCAGACTGTTCAACAAACTACAGTAGGTCTGGGTGCGCCTACTGACCAATTCAGTACCAAGCGTCAAATATAATGAAGCAGTCGCCCTTAAGCGACATTATTGCAGTCTGTTCTGTCCAGGCAGGTTTCTGAGTTTCCACACGTCTCCACATTCATTCAACTCACCGACTGTCAAAAGCGCGAGCAACGTCAGCAGTTACAGATGCAGTGTAAAGAAGATGTCTTTCTTACCGTTTTCTCGGTGACATATGATGGAGAGACGAGAAAGCTACGTCATTTTCAATGGAAGGGATGGCCAGACCGACTCGCCCCGAGACACTTAATAACACCGTATACGCTTCACGGCATATCGCATACGGTCAAGTGGCCAACCGTCGTACATTGTTCGGCTGGCATCGGGCGTAGTGGCACCTTTGTCATGCTGGAATTAGTCTACAGGTGAGGGACAAACATTTCGACTGATTGTCCTATAGCTCTTCCTTGAGGCCAACATTTGAGTCAGCTCGCCAACTGATAAAGCATGAGAATAGATTCAGTTTTCAACTATTTATACATACAACTACATCCATAGTAGCTTTATTTTACAACACAACTTGGACTGCTCAACATTTATTTACACTCAACATTTGCGAGCAAAAACCATCAAACGAGGTGTTTTAGACGTTTTTTGGACGAAACGTTCGATGTGAATATTGTTGTTAAATCCTCGTAACAATGACAATTTGTGTGCATCCAAAATAATGAAATCGACCGCTGGCAACAAGCCACCTAATAGAAAACGAGTTTACGGTGTGCAATTTTGATAAGAATTTAGTGAACTATTTCTTATTGAGGACGATATCCCAACAAGACGCTTTCTTCTGACGTTGTTTACGGAGATATCGGATAACAAACTAAAGAGTAAATATCGCATTTTCCGTTAAAGCAGAATGATGAAAGCTTTGCAAATATTGCTTAGTGATGCAACTGCGACGCAGATCGTTGTGACTCAATGATATGCGTTGAGCAAACAGGGAATTACGATATATTCAGGCTACCGACCTCACGGAGGAATGTGCTGTTAATGTTGCAGCACTTTTTAAAACTTGTTTGCAGCAAGCCGCTCCGATCGATTAAACTGCAAAATGCATATATTGTCTAGCTTCCTTATTACGCCTTCTCATTTTTCTCCGAATGTTTCAAAAATACTGTAAAAAGCGATGGATCATCGAGGCATCCGCTTAGAGAAGATTACCTATAGATTGGATGATATCACTTCAAAAATTATGTGGCACGAGAAGAGATCCTCAGTGATATGTTAGGGTTGTCATGTAGACCCTGATACTACTGCAAGGTTCAGATGCCTTCGAGCCGGGAAGGAGCGATCGGTGCCGTCGCTGTTATGGGATCTGCGTTCGCAGCGTGCAGGAGCTGTGCAGACCTTTGACCAATTCCTCTTCATATACTATGCCACTATACAAAGACTTATCAATAGAGGTGTTGTTGATCCAGCGATCGTAAGCAGTGAGTGAATCAATTAGTTTACCACACTCATTTTTTCGAACAAATAATACTGCTTGATTCTGTTGAATAAAACTCGACTTAACTGACCCTTCGCTGGCTTGATTTTCAGGTCAGGTTAAAGTGACCTTAATCTTTCCTGGGTCCGTAATTTCTAATGGATCTTGCTCGTGAATACTGATGAAATAAGGCATCAGTTATGCCCATTAAAAGAGCACTTTCGAGATGGGATCTCTCGCTTGTTTTTGTCGGTCCGCAGCTTCAAAGTGCACCAATCTCCTAAGGGTTTCTTTTCCCAGCTCTGGCCAAAAAACGATAGTTCTGAGAAATGGGAAAGATACTCGCTGATTCTTACTAAGATTATCGACTTGACATAGTTGTGGTTCAGTTCTTTAAATCACGCCGTAGAACAGCACTCGGATAAAACTACACTGTTTTCGAATAACTGGCTGATGGGATGGGAAGTATAGATATATCACTTTTGATGCAAATCGCATTAAGCGGGAAAGCAACTGCGCGTCGAAGTCCGGGAGCTTTTCCTCCAGAAGTTTTGAACAGTTGCAAATCGGCTCAGTTAGAATGCGCACACCGCCTCCGTTTCATTGCATCCATAGGTTAGCAGTTGCCCTCTCCAACTTTTCAGCGTACAAGACGTTAATAACCACCAAAAATTGTTTCATCATTGCTAAATCGGTATTCCTAAGCTGTGATTAATGGAAAGCACCGGCAAGGCTGAAGTACTATGATCAGCAAGCACCGGCAGGGACAGCGAGCAAATTTCCTCTTAGTAAAGAAAAGTTCAAAGAATTAATCGGTATTAAGCGAATGTGAAAAAGAGTTCGGAGGAACGTTGGAATACACCCTGACTTTGGTCGGAATCATGGGTGAAATTAATGTCTTTCAAGAATATCACCTGCAGGGAGGATAATCCCAAATTGCAGCTGAATTCCGAGCTGAGATCGCAACCGGGTGGAAAAAATTTCAGAGGAGACAAAGGAGAAAAGTTCGTTAACTTTTTGTTTGACGATATTTCCACTCCCATTTGTTGCTAGAGTTGCAGCCTCTTTCGGACAATGCAAATAAGAAACTCATTTACTTTCAGGATTCTGCAAGGAATATGAGGCACGCTTCAAGAGGAAAACCGGCAAGGTACTCGTCGAATGGCCAACGCCCACACGGCGAATCATTGTCGATCCGGCACTTTTGTGTCACGCCAAGGCTTCGCGAGCTAAAAGAAAGAAGAAGACGCTACGTCGTCGTGCAAAGAACGCGAAAGTAAGTTTTCGCTCATAAGAGATAGAACAAGCAGTACGGCCGTCCGCAACAATACTCTTCTCCTTTGAGCTGGTGCTTCGTCTTTCGACGTCCTGCATCACTCATCGCATTCTGCATGACTTTCAGTGAGTGCCAAATTGAGAGCTGACAAAGGTTGCGCTTTGTTGCTGCAGCCGCTCATTTAACTGCTAGACGAATCGGCTCAATTTGCTTTTTCAAGGCGGATTCGATTGTTTTTGGCTATCAGACGAATTCATGAATCCCGCACTGTATCTAAATATTCCAAGTGATGGCCTGTTATCTAGACTAAATCGAACCTGCTGCTATGCCCCTTTGAGACTTTGCACTTGTAAAGCGCACTCTGGGAACATCGTTGCGTTCACACGTATGTGTGAGTGTCCCTCCATCTGCGTAGTAGTTTCAACTGAGAAACTATCGGAAGTAGAGTTTCAAAACTTGGAAGATGTCACGAACGTTGCAGAATGGATAGCCTCCTAGAGCGCCACGCTGGCCTAACAATTTCAATAGAGTTGCGGGCATTCGAATATGCGAAAAATTCTGATGCATTTTGTTTCTCATGTCGGGTTATAGAAAAACGAATAATTTTGGGACATTTGTATGGAATGTCAGGTCAGTTAAAGAATAAAAACATTAATGTGTATATTTACGTTATCTGTTGATAGTTCATGAAACCAGGGCAAGCAAAATGTTCGAGCGTATGGCATGTTAGCTGCTCTGTAGTGCTTGCCCATTTTTGCTCATGATATTTTTAGAGTTTTTGGGAGCTCCATGGAGAATTCGTTTGGCACCTAAGCGCTCTTCTTTAGCTCGGCAATATGGTTCTTGGCAAATCTTGCGGGATGATGAACTGCATAAAAGATCGATTAGCCAACTCATACAACTGCGCCTATTGCACAAGGCTCGAGTGTCCTCTTCGTTGGAACAAGTTGCAGTTAATAAATAGGTTGGACGACGATTCGAGGGGGTCGATGATTTATTGCACATGTTTACAAAAGAATATGTTTGTGTGAGTATTCATATCTCTCTTTTCAACTTCTTTTTTTATTGCAGAAGCGCTCAAAACAGAACTCACAGTCCCCTTTGAGTTCGAAGGTCGGCTCCGATAAGTCGAAATCCGATGACACAAAGGGCTCCGCCGAAAAGCTGCATCCAGGTGACTTGAACGATGGATTGGAAATAGTGCGAAAATCAGATGGATTGGAGGCTGAAAAGGCTTCACTAACAGCAACATCACCCAGCTCGCAACCTCGGGATGTCGAAAATCAGGAGACCAAAAATGGTCATAAAATCGCATCAACAAAACCATCAAAAGCAATCCCATCACTGAAGCCAAAATCTCCAATGGCATCTAGGAGTGCTGAAACTTTGGAAAGTGTTGGTTCCAATGAAACATTACTGGACATCGCATCAGCAACCTCAGATACTTCTGTTCGTGCCTCCGAGTCCAAGGAGGATGTATTACGTTCGAAGGATGAAGAATACGCTCACAGTACAAAAGGCTCTAAAGAAGAAGATAAGCAGTCTTTAAAGGAACGTGTACAACCTTCTACTGATGAGCTCCTGTTTTCTAAGGAACAGCTCCGGTCTCCCAAAGAAGAACCTCATCGCTCCCAAAAAGAGCTGCGATCTTCCAAGAAAGAGAAAAAAGATGAGGTGGAAAGTGAAAATGATAAAAAAGACAAATTGGAACGTGCGCATGTTGTGGAAAGTACGAGTTTCTTGGATAAATGCAAAGATGATTCGACTGGAAGCAAGCCTAAGCCGTCACCTCGAGAGTCGAAGGATAAAACGCCAAAATTAGATCAGCCGACTCATGCGCAATCACCTTTAATCGATTTTTTTCGTGGGGCACACGCTTGCGACTCGGATTTTGTTGCGCAGGATATGGCCCGATTCAATGTTAAAGGTTTATTTAAGAAAGAAGGTGAAGACTCATCGAAGAAAGAACAACAAAACGAAACCAAGGTTAGTTTTTATGGGTGTATCATTGCACTGCGAAAGATTTTTTATTTTCAAGAGGTGCTAATGATGATGTGGTGGGGAATGTTTTTCAATAATGAACTTCTACACCCTCGCAAGAAGATTAAACACAGGTAAGGGGATTATGACTAAGGAAGACGAGGGAGTCAAAGCATCGAAGTTGAAAGCAAAGAAGCTAGAAGAAATACAGAGGTCACTCCACAGGGACCTGGATACATCCTTTCTCGAGCGGGTATCGAGACGGCCGTTCAACAGCCACCTCGATGTCCGCAAATGGTGAATGTTTCGGTTCATCCTCACATTTATCATATACGCCTTTGCTCCTTCATCCTAGTTCTTCGCCTTTAAGCTGATCATAACACCTTTTACAGAAGTTACGATGGCTTTCGTTTTATTTAATCAGCCTGCCGCAAATCGTTGTTGGGGAAATTACACGACTTTCTCAGCTACCCGTTCATCTGGTTTCCTCCAGCGCAACTTCGTTACCGCCTAAATATCACGTCATACAAAGAGAGATTTCTGTTCGAACTGCCGCAATGTCCTTCTATCAGCAGCAATGAAGCAAGTGTGCGATGAAGTTACACAACGGCTCATCAGTCTGGACAGTGTGGCCGCACACGCAAATTTGTGCCTACCTAACCACTGTTGAACCTTTATGGGTTCAAATATGAGATTAAGGAGTTTATTCACTAGCAGATGGAATTTGCATAGGAAAGCACTTCAAAGAGCAAAAGAAAATAAGCTCTGGCTTAGTTATGCGTCGAGAAGCAAACCGCCGCAAGTTTTCTCCCGAGGCAATTCTTCGTGTTTCCCACTTCCGGTCGTCTTGCTTAAATACTTAGCAGTTATTTTTAAATATAGCTGGGATAATCCCATTTAATTAGGAAATATGCCAAGAAAGATATGTCACACTAGCAAGTTGCCAAGTTTTTGCCCCGATGTATCGCTCAATTGGTGAGTTTAACCATTCTCCATGCATGTGCTCTAGGCATCTACATCATGTGTTTGGAATGAGAAGAATTTCAAAGATGATTCTCACGAGCTACCTTTAAAGAAGGGTATATAAGTCAACTGCTTCGTAACAACAACGAAGCATGGTCTTCGCAAGCCAAAACCCAGATAAATGCGACAGAATTTAGTCCGTGTCTCGAATTTAGTCCAACAGTCGAAATCTCGAATAAACAAGAATTACACGATATTTCAGAAAGACGACGACATTAACCGATCTCTGGATGATTTCAAAGAAGAAGAATTTTTTATCGGTGTAAGTGTCGAGATGATCTTCTGCTCTTATTTTCCTTACAAACTAACCAATTAGTCCAACAAATAACTGCACCATAAACACTAGGAGTCAGCAAGTGCTAATAACTATGAGTGATGCAAGGCACCGTTTAATTTGAATTTTTGAATGAACTCTTTTTGGGACAATAATAATTAATTATTGAAATGAACAATAAAAATGCCGAACAACTGTATCAAACAAATTGCAATTATATATGTTGTGGAATGATAAAATTCCGTTGACACTCTTATTTGTGAATATTGTGCATTGTAACGATGAGCGAATGTGACATTCAATTTGCGATGCGATGAGAGTGCTTCAATGTTTAATTTATTGCCTACAACATGGTAAAATCCAAGAGAATAGAAGCAGGTGACTGAACACCTCAGGTCATATCATCTCTAGGAATAGAGTTGATTTAGCAAAGAACGTTGGGTGAATGACGGGTCTAAGTCACAACATGATGCGCATATTGGTATCAGTAGACCTCTACGCTAATGAGTAAAGTCGTGAGGCACAAACGATCGTGAGGAATTACAAGCGGGCAGTTGAAGATTTTCCTAAGCAATTTTCGTCATGTGAACTTGGAAAAGATGATGAAAATAATGAGAAGTAACAGTGCTATAAAATTAGTTGCATGAAAGTTTCGTAAAGGATTCAAAGGAAAATTTCAAATTGTGGCGATATTAATATTGGTTCCTCGTAAACTAATAATTCGCATATAGAGATAGTCTCTTCATACAAAATACTCGACAATTAGTGATGAGATTGAATTGGTTTTCAGATTCAGAAGGCGGGCACCGTGGATTCTGTCTATTTGTCGCTTCCACCAAACAAATGAACGGGATTGGCGTATTCCGAATGCACCTCGTTCAAATAGTAGACCATCAATGATAATGCACTGTGCTATACAGCATTCTAGTCAATTTGAAATAAATAAACACTTTTCAAAAATTGAGTTCGCCTTGGAAAAGCAGGAAAGTTCAGTCCGTGATGTCTTTCGAAGCACTCAAGAAGATG
This sequence comes from Toxascaris leonina, assembly GCA_022844705.1. Classification (NCBI taxonomy): domain Eukaryota; kingdom Metazoa; phylum Nematoda; class Chromadorea; order Rhabditida; family Ascarididae; genus Toxascaris; species Toxascaris leonina. The sequence continues at coordinate 77,735 of JAARMF010000346.1, read as the reverse complement.
CATTTCTGGAACAGAAATTCGACCCGTTCAGAACGTCACGTAGGCATATGTCGGCCTGCAAGACCACGCCTTCACTCTTGGAACCCTACGAGACGGAAATGTTTTGCAATCAAAAAAGATTGGCTGCTATGCAGCTTACAACAAATCTGCCATTCGTCGTTTTCTAGCATAGCTCCAGTGTAATTTGGCGTTTTACAAAGTATAAACAAGGAGAATTTGCATATGTCGCTTTCTTCAGTGAAGAAATAAAAACTTCCGTCAGCGAACTACGCCATATAAATTAGCACAATATGCATTGCGCTCCTCAACTCATCCAACGAACTAATTTCGTTTTTTAATTGATTCAACTATCACCAAAATATCAGACCGGTGTAGGATGCAAGTCACCATTTACCCCCTCCCCCCACTCATTTGTTCACCAACAGCGACACCTGGAAGTTTCCTCCTGGGCTTCGAAAGCAGTTGTGCACAGTCAACCGCTTCCGTTCAAGATCATTCAAGGATTCTCAGTCCCCAATTCTGTTCTATTCGTCGTTTGCAAATTTGCATTTGCAGGAGCGATCCTTCTGTATGCATACTTTCAAGCGCTTCGAGAATCACTGAGACCAGAGCCACGAAACTTGAGCACAACCTAGAACCACGGTGTGGACCATGACCACCACTATCCACTTTCATACTGACTCATAAGGACCCGAGATATGTGCTCAATAATTTGCGTATACTGCATTTCGCCAAATGCTCCCTGCTGAAGACGTCTTACATCCTCGACGATCTCTTATCGAAGATTTCGACCGATTCAGTAGAAATGTGAACGCATTATCGAGTATGTTTTATTTGCTGGAGGTTTATGGAAATGGCTGGTCTGACGAGTGAGACTGCAAAAGTGCACATTGTGCTTTGCTCTCTCGTTTATAAATCTTATACACACATACAGCAAAAACAGCCGCCCTAATGATAACAGCCATGCGACTGTCGTTCAATGGGACAGCAATACATCACACATAAAATTACGGTCTACGATGGCCTTCTATACCACTGGAATAAATGACAACTTTTTCATCAGAAAGCAGCGTAGTGCGTTGTGACGCTCGACTGCTCTGGCCAACGGGTGATTTGTCATGTGCCCTTCTAGATCACTCTCAACCTATCCCCACAAAGAAATCGCTTCTTCTATTCTCAAATACGAAGTTGGACGTGTTGGATGGAATAAAACGATGTGAAAATATGCGGACTTGGAGATGTTGAATGTGCAAAAACTCATTCATCTGAAGTAAGTAAATAAAAGACACCGTAATCCAACCATTATCACAAATGAAATTAGTGCAGAAGTGAAATGCAACAATACGATGATGCGATTCACGGCACAGAAAACGAGACGCCTAACACATAATTTCATTGACAAAAAGAGATAAAACACGTAAGCACCACGTGGCGCGAGCGTTAATTAGAATGAATTCTGCAATTGCAAACGCGATTTCAGCAACTTAGTTGAGCCTACAAAATATTCTGCCTTGAAAATGTCCCCTTTGTAACAAAAGCAATGATTAGATTTTTGAACCTCCAGTTCGCCTTTCTTATCGGATCATTTATGGCCTTAAAACAGATACATACAGCAAGAATCATGTACCGGCCAAAAAGTGGGAATTAATAATTTATGCAGACTCACAGCGCCTGTTCCTCACATCTAGTATGGAGAGCGAAATACCATACTATCTGAACTTGACTGCTAAAACCCTAGTCTTCCAACCGATGTTCTCAGAAGTATGTTTTGCTGATCGCCTCAGATTCAAGGATAAGTTGGTTGCACTGCTATGCTACAGCCAAAATAATAAGCAACAAAAGCGGCAGCATTGTAATGATATAGGCAAGAATCAGCATTTAGCCCATAACTCAAAACTTGTTCTACGATGTTAATGCACCATGGCGCAGATTTCATCTTTACAACCATCTATTCAGTTCATTTAAGAATTTTTATTTATAAATTACCAGTAGAAACTTCGCACCAGTCCCTTCAAATCTACCGAAATGATGGGTTCGTGAATGTGAACAACAATTCAAACATGACAGTTAGTACGTGAGCAATAAGTGGAAAGAGAACAGCACCCTATGCGAGATACTGGTATTCATCGTTCTGATCTGTCCTCTGGATGTACATTTTCTCGATAAGAGCCTCGATGTTTTTCTTTATAAAATTGACGTCGGGAGTGAATCGGCACTTTGTCTGCTCAATCACCTGTAAGGATCAATTCTGTAGCCCACTTATCTAGTCTCAAAGGCACAATGCTAGGAGATGAGGGAAGAGAAAGAAAGCCAATAAACGCAATTAGAATCGTTTCCCACTCGGCTGGGTAGAATGAATCAACCGCACCTGATGGATCCAACATTAAACTTTACGCGATGATAAGAATGATTTACAAGCGAGCATCTTTCCTAAATAACTTTGAATTGCGTGTTCGTTGCATTGAGGGAGAGTATATGGCCTTATTACGGCAAGTAGTAAGATGTCCAACAATGCAGCACTCGAATTTTATTTCGTGCAGTTTTATACCGCTCTTTCCACGACGGGCGGAAACCCAACTCAACATCAACCTGCAACACCCATGTCTGATATTGCTTACGTCTATGATATCACCTTCACCTGAAGTCTAATTTCATATCCCCGAGAGAGCGACCATGGTTCACTTGTAACCTGGCACATCCCTTGATGAAGACATACTTCCGAGACTTCACAGTAAACAGAATGTCGTCATAAAGATGGTGATCTGTTGAAATAGCGAAGAAAAACGGCTCAATGTTAGCATGTGTGGTGGCTATATATATATCACTTGATCACTTGATTGACCGGACTATCGAGCGTCGATGACGCTGCCGGTCACAATGCGCTTCCATTAGGGTACTGAGACCCGTGGTTTTGCATTGTTGCAGCCAATAAGTGACGCCACC
>JAARMF010000346.1:59253-74139 GCA_022844705.1 Toxascaris leonina | reverse complement strand
AGAAACAAGGAAAGAAAACCTATAAATATTAACCTCATTAACAAGGGCTGCATGTTTCAGCACCTTTCGTGTCTTCATAATACGAACAATCGTACATTCCATATAGTACTTCCGATCTTGCTGCACCGTGTTGTTCACATGCTCTGCCTCTTTTTCGACCTAACAAAAGTAACACTCTATGGTTTCGAACCTAACCATCGTTTAGGACTAAAGGAGACGAAGAAAAACGACAGCAGATTTGGATAAAATGGCAGACTGATTGTATTCAGACCAATACATTAATATACAAGAGGTCACACCACGTTCAGATATATAAAGAAAATCCCTAGTGTTGGTGCTTTCTGACCTCAGAAGACTCGAATATAGGACATTTAAACATAAGATTGAGAAACTGTAAATCTCATACCCTATCGCTTGCAAAATCAGAAATTTAGGCTCAGAGACTCGGATATTATGGCATGAAAATTTTGAGGATGCATTCTAGAGAGGGCGCTAACACTTCACAGCTACTGCCTCATCACCTTGTTGTTCGATAGCATTACCACCCGACATAGAAAATGCGCGCATGCGATCCCACATGGGCTACATTAGGTGCTAATCACTTCTTTGTGATCTCTTTTGCATAGTCATCTTAAGCCGTAATCACCCTAGAAAAAGTTCGCATATGAAATTATTGAATAATCATAAAATTTGCAATGCAAACACCTCCATATGTAATTAAAAATACGACAATAAATCAAACCTGTCGTTGCATTTGGGGAGTCACAATTTTGAAGCGAAGCCTTTTAGACGACATTGTAAAATTCAAAGACACCTCACTGTCGCCATTCAATGAATCCTAACAAATAAAACGACTATAAAAATAGCATCAACTTTGCGTATAATGAGTTCTATGATTTTATATGAACACTTGCAGACTTAAACTATAATCGATCCACTCGTTTTTGTGGTTTTATTTCCGACATTTCATATCGAGAATATCTCAACCTCCACATCTATTCATAGGAAAACTGAGTCATTACCGTTTCGTATTTTTCGGTATGTTTCATAGAAAATGGGTTCACAGTGTCAGCTCACAGAGTTTATTCCGACCTCTGAAAGCAACATATTCCAGATATACATTTTCTAGAAAAGATGATAAACTGCGCAAAACAGCGCTAGATCCCGGGTCGTGGGCACGCTGGAATTTAAATATCGCTGCCTATTGCGCCCCATTTCAAATTATCCTCTCCACTGCAAAAAAGTCGCTACTATGTCTCATTGCTATAATCCTTACTTGCAACAAAACAAATATCACAGCGTTATGTAAAATTGCATAAAACTTGAAATTAGAAGTGCAAGAAATACAGAAGCCCACCTTATCATGCAAGGTAAGTATGCCGCTATCCGCAATCGCTCGGACATTTTTAACAAGCAGTTCACCGGTGAGACCCGTTGCAGTGGCCAAATATGACAGTGAAAGGGTGTTTTTGCTATCGAAACATAAAAGCATTGCCAACTGCTGTACAGACATGGTCACCTGGTATTGCTTATCCAAGTAGTTCAACTTCACTTCCACTAAAATCAACATTTTCATTGAGGTGAACCCTCATAAACACAAAGAAAGCAATAATTCCATAGAATTTGCCATCGTTTTCTTGTCAAGAGCCAAAATGGATGGCGTGTGTTGGCCAATTAACGAACGGACAGAGAATGCTTAATTTAAATGCATTCGTAAAAGTGATGTGATGTGCAAATTTATGAATCGAAACGATCAGATGCTGACCGTGCCAAAGAATTTTCATAGAGAGATAAATAAATCGGCATAGCGTGTTGAACGCACCTGTCGCGAGATTGAACAACCAAGTCAACTTTCGCCCATTATGAGATGTCTGATAGAAACGTTCGAACTCTTGTACAGAAGGTAAAAGAACAGGAGGAACAATAAAACCTGCTGAAGGCACTTCCGATGACGTTCCTCCTAGAAAAAATAACGAATAGTGATGACACACAGACTTGCTCAAGCTCGTATTGAAGGATGCCCCATAGAAATAAACGAACAACGAACATATGGAATAGAAAAAAAGAGATAGATGCTCTCATTAAAAGAGAAGAAAATGTCAACATAGCGAAGCTTTGTCACAAAAACTGTCAACTCTTTTATGCTCCAGAGATTGATGTATTGTTTTATTTCACTGAGGCTGCACATTTATCTCAGCTCGCTATCTCACATAAAAAACACCCACATAAATAAACTCGAACGCTCTTTACTTCTACAGTCGTCAAAGCATTTTATGCATTCGACGAAATGCACATCTCATATTAAAAGAAGTGTAAACGGCATTTTGAAAGGAACAGTGAATAAAGGAATATATTTATTTCAAACTGCATGAGCCTAGATGTCTGTGATCTCAAAAAAAAGAGGATACCTTATCTTCCACGACCAAAAAGAGAAGGTATGAGGAAAATACCTGCTGCAGAACAAGTACTGGTTGGTAACTGAGCAGATAGCGGCCACGCACCTGCCTGCAGAACAAGTGCCTGCATCTGTACGTTTAGCGTTACACCATTCGACGAACAGTACTGAAACATTATGATTAAAATTAAAATAAGGCATAAACACCATTTGCATTTTTCGTGATCTTACACTAACTGAAAAACATAACATTGCAACAATCGCTTCATTGGTTCATTTCTCGAAATCAGTGATCTAATGACTAACAATAACTATAAAACAGAATAGCACAACACTGCAAAATTCATCTGTCGCAAATATTTTAGGGGAGGAGCCCTAAGTTGCGATGTCCATTCTTCAAAGCAGACAAAACCTACAATGAATGAGATCGTGGATAACACTTTCACTGCTTTCCACTCTATATGGAGTTCAATCGAAACAAGATACTTAGAAATTTGCATATTAGGCGAGTTCAATTCGCATGCATTCAACGTCAGAAAGTACTTGTGGCACATAAAACATCCGAGAATTTAGATGAAAGCCATGGCAAAATCATCTGCAGCACAGCGTAGAGAGAACTAGTAAGGCTCTGAAGCATGAAAGCCGTTTGAAGGAATCCATAAATCAGATGGAGTGACCCTCTAAGAAAGATTAAAGAAAACGAATGGATCGTAGAAGCAGTGAACGGGGATAACTGGAGGCGATATAAAGAGACGTTCGTTCATAACGAATACACCATTGATTGAAGTCGAGAAAAAGGATCTATAATAATACTACCTCACTAAGGAAATTCGCCTCACCTCTTTCCCAACCATTCACCCATACAAAAAAACGTAACAAAAACTATGTCATGCATGTAGGCGGCACACAACAATGTTTATGTGGTTTTATGGATACTGAAAAAGGAACCACCGCGGATTCAAAAAACAGTTCGGCTTTAACAAGTTATATAAAATCGAAAATTAATTAGCATGTTTGCAGCAATATGAAGGGACCCACACAATTGCAGCAAAAAACTTTACAGAGCCCCAAACAACGATCAAAGAAGCTTTTAAGATTGGAAAATCAAAATGCGTTTATATATTTCCACTTGTGAACAGCAACTGAACCGCAGTTTGACTGCCAAGCTTTCTTTACATATTCACTAAGAAAATTCTTCGTAAAAAATCCTGAAAAGTGCAAGCAAAAACTTTTTTTGCAATGAAAGCAACAAGCTCAAAACCAGCATCTTCCAAATAAGAAGACGAATGGAAAATAGGCAAACGTTTGAACGCAATGAACGCATCAAACTGGAGAAATCATTGGAATCTCTTGAAAAGCATTTCCCCCATCGACTTTTACACTGTCCACGTGCAAGATAAACTGCCCATCGCGTCGAAGCACCTACACATAGAATGTCATTGGGAGATCACAATAAGACATACCGCATTGAATTTATCGGTCAACTCATGACTCAGACCGACATCAGTGAACATTCGCGAAAGTTTACTTGTAAACTCGAAACCACAAGCTTGCTGAAAACAATAACATCTTTGCGTTAGCAGTGAAAAGAACGGACAAAAGTGGAATTATTTGGTGGGACGTGAACATGAATCCTTCAAAAAGATATTGTAACCGACTGGAAGCAAACGCGAAACGCGCTGAAGTAATGTGGCACAATATGGGTTCTCCCAACATGCTACCTGATGGTGAACGGTTTAACATCAGAAAATGAAAAATGTCCTCTAGATTGAAAGTGATTCGTCTGCTTCTCTAAGCTTTTTAAGAGATCCTATTCCATAAATCGGTTGCTGTGAACTTTACATAATTTTTCTTCTGCTTTTAAACTTTCAGAGCTGATCGTTCAATGTGAGAAATGATATAGAAGATCAGCTTATAGTCTCCATCACAAAAGTGAAACTTCACGGCTTTGGTTTAGCTGAGACACGATGCAAAACCAAACTTCATGGCTCTAGCTATAATCACTTTCGAACTGAGATTACCGGCCAAAACAAAACCTCATCACTCCAGCGTCTACTGTTCCCAAACTAGCATGCAAATAGATAGACACACACATATGCGAATAGATGAAATGTCATCATAATACGCATCTGCGAGGCAAATTGACAGAAGTACATCAGAGCAATACGTTTTGGCCATGAAATGATTTGCACAGAGTTCCACCTCCACATTTCCGACTCAGAAAATAGTCGAATGATGACATTAAATCACATGAATGGAAAGGCTACCCAGTTCATTTCATTATACACGATTTTGATTTGAATTTTGAACTTTCCCGGATGCAAACAGTTTTGCTATTGTTAGTGACATTCAACACTTATCTCATCACTAACATCCTCACTCATCTAACATTACTATTCATTTCAACGACAATTAAATAAGCATTAGAAACCAAACTATATCAGATGTGTAAACAAAATTATGCAGTATATATATATATATATATATATATATATATATACGTATATGCAGTTCGAGAGTTTAAAAAAATGACAGTCGCCCATAAGACAACTACTGAATGATACAATGAACAAAACATTCAAAAAACCTCATATCCCTGCCTACACCCTATTTGCTTGTCTACTCTAAATTAGACAAAAACAAATACGTGCAAATCTTAAAACAAATTAGCGCACACCTTCAATTTCGTGATCATCGACTCTTCGGCATCTTTGGAAACAGAAACATTTGAGATCAATCGAGTAGCTAACATCTTCGAATAAAACTGCAAAGGACGTGTCATGCTTTCATAGAAGTGCTCATTGTTCGGACTGCTTAAAGCTGCCTATCTTTCGCTCTCATCGTGGCGAACTGCATTAAAACACGAACTTGAAGCTAAGAATGTAGAACACTTCCACCTCACTCTTTTCATAATTTCACGGATCATGCCAAAGCTCCGCATAAACACCCTATAGATAACGGCACATAATCCAACAACGAGCAGAATAAACCGCCGCAAAAATTTTCAGTATGAAATACAGCTAATTTTCAGCGAAAAAAAGATTGCGCAATACATATTATATACTTAATTAAGTGCAATAAGTGGGAGCGGAAATATTTTTAGGGTGATTCTGCATCGAGGACTTTATGTATGTCGCACTTTATAAACAAATAATCAACTTACCATAAGAAGCCGATGGATGGACAAAGAAATAGCGAGATGTAAATATGATTGGTAAAATAATGCGTTTTCATAAAACCTTGCAAAACGCTTATGAAAACTGATCTCAGACAAATCCACACTAATCTTTTAGAATAAAAGTCGGAAGGGTGCAACCATAATGAGGGAAATGATGACAGTTAATCAGCCAAATAGAGTAGTCATAAAAGTAAAGATGCTGCGCACAGCACATTCGAATTGGCTGTTTACAAATGGTGCTAAAGCTTCAAAAAAGATCTGCTCTGATGGGTTTATCGCATAGAAGGGCATAGTTCTAACGGCGAGAGGTCTTTTCGAGCACTTATAACACATTCCAGCGGTGCAACTATTTAACTTTCCCATCATTCAACGATTGATACAGTAGGAACCTCACGATGAGAAAGACTTGGCTAATCTCTCGTTAAAGCGGATTTGAAATGATAGGAAAAAGGGCAGACCTTTTGAAAAACATCTTTATCCTCGATATACCGGAATATAATAATCGCGTTCGACAGCTTCTGGTCCACCTCACTTTCGGAAAGACCTTTAGCTGACTTCCTTAGGAGAGTGTCTGTATATCTCGCCAACTAAAAACAATCCCTGTTCACCCAAAAAGATCACTAATTTTTATGGTTGAATGTGGTCCTAAGAAAAATGCATTTCGATGCACAAGCAATGTCAGCATCAAATAGTGCAGAGAAATAAACAACTACCTTTGTATGAAACGATTATTTTTCCACTCCAAATAAAGAAATAATATTTCAGCGGAACGATTCCCGACCAGATGAGGATTTTGCCGAAGGAATAATGTGGTGGGTGGAATGCAAAGAGAGTTAATACCACAGTGCAACCAAGAAAGGTGGTAAATAAGATTCTACTGGTTGGGAGAATGCTTTAAAGAAATGTCTCTTAGAATCATTTCTTGCACGACGACTGAAGTAATAAATGAGGGAACTGGCCCGTTCAGATGCTTTCGGAGATTGCTTCTGCTCCTCACGATAATTCACCACTGCTTGTAGTGCCTGCAAATTGAATTTTTAGTTTCACAATTTCCTCATCGTCTCGACACTCTTTACAACACCAATAAAGTCCCATGCGATTTAATTTGATGACGCACTATGGCGAATAAATATCACTGAAATGGACTCACATATACCTCTCAGTGAACGTTATACTCGAAATATGGCAGTGTTTCGCATCGAACCCATTCAAAATCGTGTCGGATTGATTTTACTTTGCAAAGCACTGTGCCATCAAATTATATATAAGTTTCAAAACCTCATTAACGAAAAAAAAACTGTCAACGCTCATAAAAGTCTCCTGAAGAGAGAGTATGTTCAAAAACTGAAAACTCAATAAATCCAAGATTCTTATGGTAACAATACTTCAAAAGAGTTCACCTTGTCTAGCGCACCAGAGAAATCACCATCGCCCTCAAAGACATCGGTAACCATCGCACTAAATTTCTCGTAAACCTGTAATGACACACAATAAAGCAACGAATGAACACTCGTAACCTTTGCACCCCTTCTAAAGTGGCGAAGGCAAACGAAAGAGGCTCGCAGAAATATTTAGACGACCTTGCTGGACCAACCAACAGAAGGTTTGCATAGTGCGAGTGAACAATGCCATTCGCAAGCAATCTTCTTTCCACAAGAAATGTTCTAAGAACCTAAAAAGATTTGCTTAAAATGATTCACTTCGATGCATGACTGTCGTCAATTTCTGTGATCCCCATTTCTTAGCACAAAGGGCAAAACACTCTGAAAATGATGGCAAAACGAAAATGTTGGCAACTGTTTACTCATACAGCAACTGGAAGATTGAAAATTAGGAAAGACACACCTGTAGTACATTCTCCACAAACTGATGAGGAACGTTCTCACCATGAAGGCCGTTAATCGCGTCGAGACCACTCTTTCTGACAAATGACTCGAATTCACGAATAACCACTGCTAGACCACGCGGGACCGGTTTTAGTAAAGTATACATATTGTGCAAATCTTAAAGCAAGAAATACAGTTACTAGGCAAAAAGAACGTCGAACGAGAGGTTACGATTCATGGACGTATCAGGATGATTGTTTTCAATGGTCACATGAAGGAGTCGGGAATGAATGGAAGGAATCACTCGGAAAATGTGTAGAAATAAGCCTCCACCCTCCTGAACGTAGCGAGCATTGATTATTACAAAACATTAACCCAGTCATACAATAAATCAGAGGAAAGTTCTTCAAAACAAAAAACATTAAGCATCTTTCATGATTCATTCAAAAACCTTCAGCTTAGCCAGTTGTCTTTTAATGAGAGCTAGACACAAACTACTCTCTCTCGCAAATATCTTCGGTCCAAGGAATATCTTTCTTCTCTCTTCCCTCCTCCTGCTCATGAGCGAATCTCGTGTCTCATAGAAGACAACGTAGAAATGGGAGACAATGGCAATAATTACCTATCTGGAATGCAACGAAGGCTTCCTTAATTTGAGACAACTAAAAATGACCCATGTGAGATTTGCACTTGGAATACTGTGATCAAGATAAGCACAATAGCATGCTCTTCAGAAGGAATTCTCGAACCACTAACATCTACTTTCTTATCTTATTCAACTTTTCTATAACCTCCACTTAACCAACGAATTCCGAAGGTTGTCTTCTTATGCTTTCATTGCTTTCAATGCTGCATGATGCCCTTCACAATCTCTCGCCCTCTCCCTAACCCCGACCACCTATTCCACCTGAAGTATCTCTTAAGATGGATTTTAACGAAGATACGCACCAAACTGCGACCAAATGCTTCACGATTATTGCAAAATTTTATCCAAAAGTTGATTCATTTCAGTTTTTTTAAACCTTAAAAGAAATTGATGCCGCTCTTACATTCAGCGATCTGGAGTTGTAGGGCCCTCCTTTCGTCTCCAACTTAGGTGCTTGATTGCAGAGAGTTTATTATACAGGAACCGAAAACTTATTTTTATTTGACTCGCATGATATAATTCCCCCCTTATAATCTCAAAGAGTTGTACTGGATTTATGCAAAGAAACTCCTTGTGCTTCTACGTCGATGAAATTAGTGATCAATTATAAAAAATATAGATGCAAGTAGAAATTCACCGTGCTTCTGGAAGGTTTGTATCATTTCGTGACACACAGCATGAAGTCTCTCCTTGTGCGCACTAACCATGACATCTTGACACAGCCTTGTCACCTTCTCGTAGCTACATTTATGAAGGAAACGCCGCGAACGCTCATCCTCATTTGCCAAACAAGCGATAACCTCAAATGAAATCACCTCATAAGTGATAGACCCATTGATGCGCTTGTCACAATACTTAAAATGTTCCTTCAAGCGCCACAAAGCTACGAGTCACAGCGATTGCAATCCGTCAATTGCTCATTGATAAATACGCTAATGACACCTAAAAGAAGGCAAATACATCCTATATGAACGCATATGAATTCAGTTAACTTCAACCAAGCGAGAATCCAGTAAAACCTTTTCGCTGATTGAAGATATACTGGGCAATCGGCATATCAGCAACGTCAACCTACATTAGAGAAGATAGTAGGTAAATTCGCCGAGCATACCTCAGCCATCTGACTGAGAGCAGTTAGGCAAAAGTCATCTGCTTTGTAGATGACACTGCTTTAGTGAAGACCGGTTTATCGGCATCAAACATGATCATATATGCTAAAAGCGCAGCGCACAGGGCAACAGTGTAGCAGATAGTAAAGAAAATGGCCGCATTATCCAGCTCAAACTCTTCGACGAAACGTGTGAAAAAATAATAAAATCATGGAATCGTGTTTTTGTGTACAACGAAAACCGTGCATGCTTTTCTATCTGCCTATACAACTCTTGCAATTGAGGCACCAAAAGGAAAGTGTGGATGATTGCCATTATTTGGCAGGTGATCATAAACAAAACCGTTGAGGAAACGAATAAAATGCATCTCAATTACCGCTTCCATATATTGCGAACAGTCGAGTTCGGCGATCAGTTTACTCGAGCGGATGGTATAATAGTCGTTAGTGGCTTGAAGAAACTTCTCCTCAAATAATGTGCGATATGTCTCATAGTTGGATACAGCCGATGGTGGGTATTTTTCATTTTTTTCGTGCAAACCATCGATATCATCAACCTGCGAAGAGTTGAATGAAATCATCAGAATCATCGAAACATTCACTACATGAAAATTAACATTCAAGCTTTACTGCTAACACCATGAAAGGGAGGTCAATAATAGTATTCTCTCCTATTCATCAATATCTCCCTGTCTTCGCAAAACAACAAAATTTAAAAGTTTGCGGCAAGGTTGACAGAATGCGTTTTTTTCCCATTCCCTCTGCCATTTGAAAATTTAGCGTCTAAAGGTAAGTAAGCAATATATCTGTACCTGTACAAAAGACATGATGACACCACGCACCACGTCAACTGGCACTGTAGTCTGACCTTCTCGATCGGCCGAAATTGCACTCAACAACTGATTCACAAGCTGCGTTTCGATTGGACGAATCAACTCTTGCCGCCATATGTCGAGAGCTAGCTAAAAAGTTCATACAGTAGATACGAATAAAGCTAAAAACGATAGTTCATTCCACTACCAACTTAACAATGCCACTGAGTAGAATATGCTCACGGCCGATTCACTAGCGAAAACGTTTTGTCCCAACCCTCCACTCCCCTCTTTTCCCTCATTATTGCACAACAAAAAACCGGACCATATATCAAGTATAGCAAGCAAGCATAAAGATATAATGACAAGCAATACGCTTACCAGGCCAATCTCCTTAACATCGCTTTGAGTTATAAACTGACTGTAAGCACCATAGCCAGCTTCAATCTCCATATGCCGTTTGCTTTTCACATACTGCTTGTTTAAATAACTGCAAATGGATGAGATGACTGCGAGCAAAGACAAACTTGCTTATCTGCCGCATTTTGGTCAGTGTGCAACTATGACACATTACCAGCACAAATCATAAACGAGATGAACAATGTGAACTAAATGAGGTCAGCGACTGGATACTATGACCCATATTACGCCCATTAAAATTCAACGACGCAGCTCCCCCTCATAAGGCAAGTTGAAAATATGACAGAGACAAACGGACCGACAGTCAACAACATGTATTGGAATGGTGTGGCGATAACGCGACTCTTATTTTTACAGTGAGTATAAAAAGCATTCCAGATAATGAGTCAAAGGATATAACTGAAACTTACTACCCTTAGCACGACTATGAATGGAGAGCAATTGAAAACAGTAAAATAACTGTTGCGTACAAACAGTCTTTATTTTCATGAATTTACACATTAACAGACGAGGGGACAGCGATGACAGCACTAGCCGGTCAGATCGTGAGAGGTTACGAAGGTGATATGACAGCAAAGAAAATAGCTTAGAAAATATATATTAAGCTATAGCTGTTGCATAGACGACAGAAGCATATATGGCAGAAGCAATATCGCTGCAAAATTTATCAAAGAATTGCAAAACCCTTCGAACAACAAATGCAGACATACCCAAAAAGGTTATGTATGTAGGTCGTTCCCTGGTAATAAACTCGCCATAATCGACAGTACTCATTGAGAAGGTCTGGCTCTGAAGTGGTGCTGATCACCTGAAACCAATGAAGAAGCACTGAGAAAAAACTACAAACTATGCATACTACAGAATGAGCAGTCATTCCTTAGCATAGCATCAATTTGAGAAAATGAAAATAGAGAAGATGCGAATGGCCGCCTTATGATTTCACTCCAACAATTTTGGAATTGCTGTGTTCGTTTGAAGTCCGACTCCGGTTCTCGACAAATGCCATAAAGCCTCGGAACTTCAAACGAAACTATGCCTCATAAAACATCAAAAGCTCTCAAAAAAAAAATCAGGTGCAAATTCAAAAATATTACCATCAATGGAAACGTTATGTTACGGATATTTTTCTGCACTGTCATAATTATGCGAAACAGATGCAATCGTAGCTGCAAAACAAACCTTATAAAGACCGCTGACATGTTCCTCCAAGCAGGCCTTCGTCCTTTCATATAACCTATCGCTCAACGGCTCAGGTATTGCAACGCATAACGAGTAAATGTCCCTAAAGCAATTACCAACCAAATAGACATTAAACATCGGATCAGAACTTTTTGAAACAAAGGCTGGTGAAGTCAAAGAAGGGTAGGTAACAGATAGCAATGCCTCACCAACTCTAAATATATCGTTTTTGAATTTCACTTAAACGGCACAGTACCGAATGGAGCATTGAAGTGCTATAAAACGTTAGCATTAGCGCACTGCCGAATGCCGACTTCAAATGCATGCTGAATACCGGAATTTGATGCGCTGGATTCACGACGATCATTCTCAAGTGAAAATGTGGTATCCGGTACTTGCACCGAAATAATCGGTATTCGGCAGAATGTTATCCCCCTTTTTTTTCAACACATTCAGTGCGGGTGGCCAATACATTCTGCAACTGTTAGATGGATGAGCCCAAACGAAAAATTTGACTTTTGCAAAGAGTGCTTGCAGCCAAATCTTAACTGCTAAATAAATCACGCAAGGAATTTACAGATTCTGGAATAATCCAAAAACGATCGCAAGCAAGCAGAACAAGCACCAACGAGAAGTTATAATCCCAGATTCGATGCTCGAGAGGCTGTAAGTTGATGATCTTCTTGATGGACGACTCGATGCTACGCCACGTCTCATCAAAGTCGACTTGTTTCGGGCGTAAGGAGTACATTCTGGCTGGCTCGATTCCACCTAATAAATTAAGCAATATTATTACGCATTAGTCACAAACGCATATAACGTTCCACGAGCACCTTTGAATTATTATTACTGCCGGTTTGATACTCTACCTGCCATGGCCTGATATGTCACCGAACACACATCGAATCGCAACTGCCCTTATCGTCGTCTTACCCTATCTTGGAAATCCGTCTGACAACGTTTAAAATTTCGAATCATTATTGGACCCATTCCGTGCACAAAGTTTATGACGATTAATAGACGAAACCTTCCGGTCAGTGACCATTGGTTGGTGGATGGATAGCACTGCGCTGACAAATTCGATAAACCAGAACGAAATGGGACGGAGTGTGACTTTGACGGCATTAGCATCTTTAACGATGGGTGAGGAATCGGAAACGTTTTAATAGTCATCGTGTAGACTGATACAGTTTTGTGATAGCGCTCACCTTCACGGTTGCAGTTGCAAATATACTCGAAATAAATATATTCCATCCAAAGCCAAGCAAGAAAATCTCTTCGTCGCCCCGCCCTTCCTCACCGACGAAATTCAGATAGTTATAATGCACATCGGTGCTCAGCAATCTAATGAAAGACGGCCTATGACCTCATCAACGGAGCAGAGGTAATGGCTGCTGGTTTTTACCTGGCAGGATGGACCTTCCTCAGTTCTAATCTGGAGTGCTATAAACTGAGGCTGAATTTAACTCGTCTTGTAATTTCTGTCGCATCTTATAGGAAGCAATGAGTTTCACTACCATAGTGACGACTCCATGCACAGCATATAGTACGCAGAGTTCACATTAACGCACAGTAAAATTGTCGTGTGCACATGTACGTATATACACGTATATATATATGACATATGTAGACATACAACATGCGTATATTCCCTGCCGACTGTATTCGTCCTCGCGTAATTTATAAAAAAGAGCTAGTGGACATGTTGGACGACTACACCAGCCACGGTGAAAGTGATGCTTTAAAATAAGGTGGATATAAAAACGTCTTTATAACTTCCTCTTTAAAAATAAAACACTTTCGGTTTAATAATTCTTATAAATTTTTCCCTCTCATGTCAATTCTAGGCTTTAACTTTGGAGTCATTGAATCTGCGTCTGTCATTTCATATCAAATTTGGATGGATGAAAGAGAACTGTTGAAAGAACAACGAGAAATCAATGAAAGCAGAAGGTTCATTACATTCCCTCCATTTATAAGCCTTTTTCTCGCCACAGCTACCTTCCCGCATGTTTTTTGGAAAGTTGCGGATACTACATAAGTCTCGTCTTCGAACATTGTTTCCGACTTTCAAGATGGGCTAAATCTCTGAGTGGGGCAGGGAAGCGTTAGCAGCTGCAAAATGATAATACTCAAATACACAGCTCCCCCCCCCCCCCCCCCCCCCCCCCCCCCCCCCCCCCCCCCCCCCCCCCATCACTAATCTTTGTCACTATAGCCATTCCCCATTTCTCATAAGTATATATCTAATATCGTAGGCATGAGCCGCATAAGCCCTTCTAGCTCTTACAACATCGACACTCCGTCCTTTCGAAAAGCCGAACAGGATTATAAGTGCAGAAACACGCTACCTTAGAGGGCATAGCAAAAAATTCGCAAATTTGTTCATATGAGAATAAGAAAACTCGTGAACTTTAAATGCACTTCACATGGAAAATCTGTGGGAAATTAATGCACCCTGGAATGATTGCATCTTCAACGACTCGGACCATTGGTAAATGCAACGCCATCGATCATCAGTCCCACTGTGGCGCTTTCATATATTGTGTTATGTGTGTCAAATGTCGAGTGGATCAAAGTGCTAACATCCACTCAGCTTAACCAAATAAGCTACAGGAAACGTGAACACCACTCGAAAGCGAAGCGCTATGGCGCCGCCGAAATCGGACAACAAAATTACACAACATAAGATGGTATGGATATACAGCTGCAAACTTGTTGTGTATTTTTCTCGCATATGCAACTAACTTGTTGACTTTAAACAGAGTCGGGGGATAAAAATTTGAGCATTCTGGAAGGAATATCCGACTCGAAGTATCCCATTTCAAGAAAAAAGAAAATTTCCTTCCGCGGTGGTGATGATTCGAAGTGCTCCTGTGATTGTCTGCCATGATGTTGCATCATATAAGCGAGGGTGTGTTGCTGTTCTGCGAATAATTCATTCTTAATAGAAGGCGATGTATGAACGCAACAAACTTGACATGTGTGAACGGAACTGCGTTTACATCAATGTCGAACCGACGAATGGCACAATGCATCTATAATATCCTCTCAAACCTTGAAATGCCATACTCAAATATTACCATCTGGTGCAGCGCTATAGCTGCTGAACCAGTGTTTTACAGTGACCGCATTCATCAAATGCTATGCACCGAAATTGGTGATGAATTGTCGAAGGATGACTTTTTCGCAGCAAAATCGCTTCGAGAAAGCAACCCCAATTATTGCAGCTAAATAATTTTCAAAGTCAACGTTGCGTGGAGACATGCGGAGTCCAGCGGGAGGGCAACAAGAGGGGGGGGGGGGGGGGGGGGGGGGGGGG
>JAARMF010000346.1:8173-55266 GCA_022844705.1 Toxascaris leonina | reverse complement strand
ATATATATATATATATATATATATATATATATAATATTAAAGCACTGATTACATCGTACCTGATATCTCGCCGTTCCGACGTTTCTGCTTGCAACTTTTTTTAGCTCATCTGTAAATCCTACTTCACCCTCGCTTCCCTCTCATTCGCTCGCTCAATCGCTATATTGTCAAAGTGCCTACTGCACTGTAATTATCACTTCGTACGTGATTCCTCTACACGCCTACTATATCTGTTACCAAAAAACGCAGCTTCCTCTTAAATCTCTCACTGTACCTCCTCCATCTCGAGGTAAAATTCTTGTTGAAAAGAGTTTTCATAAGCACTAGTGTTGTGCCTTTGCCAAATCTATAACTCGCGTGCAAAAGAAAATTACTGATTTTTGTTTGAAAGGTATTGATTGGGCTTTGCCTCGAATGTAATCTTTGTGGGACTTCATATATTGGCGAGTCGGTTTGCTTCTTAAATAAAAGAATTCATGAGCATTTTCAAAGAAGAAATCACTCACCGCACCGCGCTAACCAAGCAGCCAAGGAATTGTCACAACTGTCAACAGATCACAGTCTCCAATCACATCTCGGCTCGAGGAAAAAATACATTTTCTTGTGAAATCAAAGGAACGCACTCTATTAACACTCGCTATCGCGTTTCTTTTTCAGTGCTGTAACGAGTGTTTTATAACCAAAACATGAACACTTGTATAAAAATATCACTTCTGTCCGTTCCTCGCACTATCACGCAAACCCAAAAGATTTGTATCGAAACAAATGTGATAAGTGTCGCTTCCATAATATTACTGATTTGCGACCATCCTCTCATCAAACACGTACTGTATGCACAAATGTGTGCTTTCAATGCTTGCAAGTATAGAGAGACGAACTACTTTCATACATTCGATGCTTCACTTTTACTTGCAGAATGGTGACAACACCACAACAATGTTCGGCAAGATGCATGTGCAGCTTAGCATCTATAGATGCAATTCGACCGCATAATCAATTTATTTAACATGAATGGATGTCACATAATCATAGCAGCGATTATATAAAACACAATAGAGAGATCAAGAAAGCATCCAATATATGAAATAAAAGCTCATTGTCAAGCTTCACATGTGGATATGACGAAACGCAAATTGCTAGAGAGAAGCGCTGTCTGCTGGTTACTGATCGCAATACGGGGAATAAAAGCCCAGCCGAGACTTTAAAATGGACGGCAACAGAAAACCTTAACGACTTCATTGACAAACCTTTTTTATTCGATAGGTCAACCGCAACCTATAGACCAAAACGATGTGAAGTGGGTGAACGAACGTCTCAATTTTTCGAACTTCGACCCACGATTGTGAATTATTCGTTCTCTACGAGTACAGCGTCAATGACTTCTATTTTTTCCTCATCTCCACCTTCGCCATATACTGGTGACGATTTTATCAGCTGCTAGTTCCGCAAAATCATTACGAAGGTCTCGTTTAAAGATCATTAAGAGTTCACAGTTTTGCTCGATGCGCCCTTAACCTTTTAATACTACAATTCAGCTGAAACTCGAACAATTAGGAGTCTTTGACTGGAATTGAGAAATTAAAATCCTCAGAAGCTCTGCGATGTTCGACCGGTAGGGCTCCTGATAGAGCAGCCGAGCCGTGAACGTTGCCTATTCCATCTGAGTGTGTGATGCGATTTCGACTACTTCTCATGACACAGACATCAGCAATATTCTCCCACTCCAAAAGCAGCTGTCCAGAATCTGATGAAGCGACACAGTTACAGAATGAAATTTGGTTAAACACTGGCGTGCCCACAAAACGAATGCACTTATACGACCTCCAACTCGTGTCACCATTTGCATTCAAACTCCCACCTTTCCATTGTGCTGCTAGCAATGGCTGACTTTAGGATCGGCCTCCCGAAGGGCTTCAGTCACATAGCTAATCTGCGGTAAGACGGACGGTCGCTCACTGTTTACGAAACATCGAAATGCATATTACGAGGGGAAGAACTCGGGAATGCGTTAATAAGGTTATAGAGTAATCTGACCTCGGGGTTGCCGATCACTGTTTGCCACTCATGAAGCCGCTCATTAACGGTGCCACAGTTCACATTTCATGAAAAATGTGATTTCGTTTTGTGTCATTCTAGAGAATTCATTCGACGACAGCAAGCTTAATGAAAAATAAGCTTTCTTGCTCGACCCTATGCAACAAGCTCGACTTCTATACAAAAGGTCAGTGTGCTAAGAAAAGTGGCCGATAGTCCTCATTCTTTCCTTTCGAACTCTAAAGTTCCAGTATATCGTACAGGTTAGCAGGAAATTGGACGGTAGCCTAGGACGCCTTCATTTGAGATGTTTGAATCGAAATGAAGCAGACTGCGTCGATGACGATCATTCATCGCCTACTGTCTTCGAACAAAACTTCTGTTTCTTCGCTAGGTCGGAACATATTGAGACATTTGCGGAAGTGTTCTGATTTGAAGCAATTCGAGCGACATTCGGCACGCATATTTGGTCGTTCATGGGAGAACATCTCGTGGCAGATCACACAAACACGATCCATGATTGCGTGCAATGGCTGATTCTTATGAACCTCAATAGCTATTCATTAGGTTTAAACAACTATCTTCCACTACTCTCCATGAATCGTTCGGAGATCTCATGATTTCCTGCATCTCTTCGTAACTGAAGCTACTCTTTCGATACCTTATTTCATCTACACCTGTAAATGATATGTTTTATGTGGATGGAAAGTTCACTTTCTTGACACACGGCCATTACCATTACTATCTATGATACTTGAATCATTTGCATGGCTCTATAATAACATGTTTACTGCATTGTTACGGAGATAGATATACTTACGAACTTTATTCTCTTATTTTCTGATGCAGCGAAATATTGCGACACTTTGGCTGAGACCAGACTCTATAACATTAACAGTTGAGTGAACACAGACAAGAGCTAATGACAACAAGCGAATTGGTGTTGATTGTTTGTTAGCAATTAAGCTCACCCCAAATCTTCCCGTCCTCTTTGTTCATTAACCAGATCATTCTGAAAGCTTTCGCTGTATTTCGCACTCGAACCTTGCCACATGGTCTATGTGCACTCTTTCGTAGCTTAAAAAATATACGGCAGAAGGGATGAAGGGGGGGGGAGGGGTAGGGAGGGAGATCAAAGAAGAAGAGAGAGGGAAAGAGAAGCATCTCTATAACTGATGCTGCTTTAAATGTATAAATGTTCGTTTCAGGTGTTCTTTTGTCAAAGCATTCCTCCTTATCGCATTTGTACTACGTGATACTCCGGATTAAGCAACCGGATGGATAACACGATTAAGAACCGGGTTTGTATGCATTGAAGTTGCAGAGGTGACTAAGATGTGTTCACACCACTCAAGTAATGAGAAGAAGAGACGTATTACCAACACGTTTTAACCACTACTGCGTCATTTCCATTCTCAATTAGTTGCAATTATTCGGGAAGTTCCAGCAATCACTCACGATCGAAAATGTCACAGAGTAAAGTAATTACCCCCATTACCTCTAAAGGGCATTAGCAGAATGTATTCAACGAGTAAATAACCACCTTGCAAGGTCGATTAGAGGAATTTTTGGAGCGGAGAACATATACTCGTGCATCGGCTGTCGTTACGATTGCCGAGACTACACACAGCCAAATAATGAGTGTTGCTAAGCGAAACGTGACTCTCGAAGTGTTCTTGTATTGGGCTGACGCTGTAATACTATTTTATAATGTATGGTAAATATATCGGAATCTAAGTGACTGCTCTTCGGATTGAGTCATTCTTTGCTCCGCGTAATTGGATGTTTGTTTCTTATTACAAGACGGGAGAGTCTGTTAGATGTTGAAGTAAATAAATAATATTGGTGAAAATGCATCGGAGTGTGTATATAAAACTAGGAGAATTATACATAGCTATTATTGCCTGAGCAAACTGTAAAATTCCACCAATAAGACATAAAACTGAGCATTTGATGAGAAATGTGGAGAAAGTGAGGAAAACCGAATGATGTCTATTGAAAGATGGAAAATGTGCTGAAATATCGTTCATCCTCTTCCTGCTGATTGCTAGAAATGCAGAAAGAAGATATTTGCAGTGAAAGTTTGTTGAAGGAATTATTGGAATTATGGCTCCTAAAGCAAGATATTTGATGCAGTATGCGAGGAAGAGGAAGGAATAGCTTCCATTCTTTTAGAGACCTTCTCGGCAACAGTTCGAAGAAGTTGTACAGAGCAACATATCTTAGGTTCAATCATTAGCCCCTTCTCAAAAAAGTGAATTCTCTAATGGGCTCTAAGTTGCTCGTTGCGCTTATGCTATTACACTCTATGTTGTTTATCACAGAGGAGATAGAGGCATTAGCAACGAAGCTGTCGCCACAAATCTCAGCCTGACCCGTCGACGCTGAAAAGCGATATATTCCGTATCCTTAGATGAGTACCACAAAACGTTTCCGAATTCACATGAAATTTTCGACGCATTCAATCGATGCATTACTCATTGAAACCGGTGATCAAACTTAATTTAGCCAATGGAAGAATGGCCTTTGGCTACTTGTCAGTTAGCGAATTGCAAATTGCAGTTTAAATATCATTAAGGTGCGATCATGACATCACTCGCTGGCAATAGCTGATAGCTGCGATATTTCACTGACCGTTTCCGATGGCGGCGAAATAGTGGTGACAATTTATGCAGCAGGATTTTGATATAAACTGATGAGATAATATCCGCTTATCGGAAAATCGGTTACCTTTCTGTGTTGCGACGTCGGCGGATTCGCTACAAAGTGCACTGCATTTCGGAAGAGCTATGTACGAAACGACCGTCATAGTCTCGGCCATCTCCTTCCCCTATCCTGAAAGTTTTCGCTCCGTTATTGATTTTAAAATCCTTCACTGTACCCATAGTTTGGGTTATCGAACGTCGAAACGTCAACATTTACGAGTCATGCAGCGTATTTCCTTGCAGGCATTCTCACATCTGGAACAGTGGGATATTGGATTATCATAAGTGAGGCAACTGGAAGTGGTTAGCAACCAGGATTCTGGAGGGAGGATTTTGAGTAGATTTGATGTTTGAGGTGATGGAGAAGGGGCAGCACTTTTTTCTGAAAATTTTGGCACACTGCAGCAAAAAAATGTAACACTGTAACCATATTAAAACATCTTTTTTTAGTTATACGATGGAAGGATGATATCAGAATGACATAGCAATAGGGGAATTACTTTTCCCTGAGAGTAGGTAATTTATCTGAGGATATTCATTTAGTATAGTACGACAGGTGATGGAGGAAGAAGACGCAATCTGAAATTTAACTATATGCGCTTTCGTCGCTAATTCGCCTTACCCGTGCTAACGTTACGAATTACAAATATTCCACTTGTAGTGATGCTTTCAGAACGAAGGGCCGCAAGTAAATATCCTCTCAAGTTTGAAGAATATAAACAAATATGAAGAAATACTTCAGTGCGTGCTAAATATGCGAAACTACACATAATTACGGCGCCCCTAGTTCATTTAAAAGCTGATGAAGTCAAAATTGAAGTCGTCATGGATTGTGTCCGCCAATTTTCGTGACGGCATTTCCACCGGATCCCCAAATATTGAACAGTACTTGGTTAGTTTTGAATTTCGTCCATTAAAAGGCCCGTCGAAAATGGGAGTTCTCTCCGAATAGAAGCGCCATACTTTATGAAAATAGATTGCAGTGAAAACACCTTCCAGTTTAGAAAACGTCTAATTCTATATCCATCATCAAGTCGATTTAGATTGGTACTCTATACTAGCATTCATCTCGGTATTATATGTTGGCATTTATTATGATATCACACACCTACATCCTTGCCACTTACACCGCTTCTAACCACATCTGTGCTTGAGTCATACGCTGTCTATTGCAGAAGCTGTCCAACATCCGCGCACTTTTAGCACATTGAAATAACAGCATGTGAGGAAATGGAGACCGCCCTCACACCTTCGATGTTTTAGAACAGCAAGCAAAAAAATACAAACCACTCTCGTGCCTTTGCTGCTTCGAAATGACCACAGGAGAAGAAATGGAATTTCTCTTGTTTCTTCGAACTCTCCTGTTCGGAGCAAAATTAAGCAGTGTTTTTGAGGGCCGTCATTTGCAGCACCTCAAGAGAAATCCATAAGAAATCCAGACATCCATAACCGATCCGTTCAGCCCTTTATTCGTTATTAGCAAAATCGAAGAAAAAATATTTGTTCAAAAATTGCTGTTTTGATGATCATCAAACACGCCGCTTTGAGACGAAATTGCACGATAACTGAGAATATTGGTTAAGATATGTTGATGGGACATTGCAATGTCTGAGGGGTTTTTATAAAGCAATGTTCTTGTTGTGCCCAACTTGAATCCATGGCGCTATGTTCAGCAACTTTGAAACAACACATAATGCACAAAAAAGATCATTTCCGCCACTGCTGCACGAGAACGCAACGATAAACCGAACAAACAGTAATAGAGTAGTTAAATAGCAACACATAGAGACCGCGGAATGACCATTGAACAGCGGACGATGATGATAAATAAAGCTTGTCTTCCTAATACTTATATGGGTGTTCGTTCAATACATTCTTGAAGGAAAAGTGCTTGCAGTTCTTGTACGATTCCATTGTGCATGTCAAGTGATTTTACAAATTGATACAAATACAAAACGTGCAATCACTCATCCGAATTCCAACCAAACCAATCGTTCATACAAATCTTCTCACGGGATCAAGCTTTATCGCCAAGCACATTACTAGAACATTATGTCTAGGCGCGTTTGTCTCTCTCCGTTTTGCAGTTTCACTCTGAAGTGAGGCAAACGAAGGAGATTAGAAAATGGGCGAGCATGATGTATGTCCGAATGAGAAGAGTTATGCACGTTTGGGTGACAAAATTTGCGTACATTTTGCAAATGATTTTACATCAGCCGAGTCGAAGAATAATGCGCGTCACACTATGATCTTCTTCTATTCCATCTTTTGAATTAATCTTATATAAAACATATATGCAATCGGTCAGATCACTTGAGGCGAAATGCAAGAACGCACATCATGTCTGCCATTTTTTTCGCCGCCTCTCCACTAATTTTAACTGGAAGGTCAGCAACTTGAAGCTCAATGCCAATGGTCATCATGTTCACCAAATTTACTAACCTTTGGCTTCAGTGACACCTGAGTTGGAATTAGCGAAGAGATTGACAGACGTAGGCAAACAAGTCAATTTATGTGGGAACAAGACATCTATATACTGCGTCTAACAAATGCAAGTTTGCAAGGATAACCTCAAACCTATGAAAATTTTAAGGAGAAAACTCGCAGATGAGAAGACTGTAAACAAATGTCCATATGATATTTGCGAAAAGCAGTTGAGCGAAGGACATCCGTTACTTGCGACCACTTGAATGCGTATAAATCAGTGTATTTGAATGGGTAAGAATGCTCGGAACTTACTCCGCAATGCACTTCGACAATGCACCGAATGATGCACAATTTGTAGCGAACACGTTACATCGTTGCTCATCTGCTATTATGGCACAAGCGTCATACTGTTATTCATATCTCCTACGCGAAGAGATAAAGCAATGCTGAATGACGGCTAATATGCTTGTAATTAATGGATGTTAAGCGCAAACAGCATCGTTCTATGAAACAATAAATGCCATACAAATTGTCACTATTAGTTGATCTATATGATCTTAACTGTCACTTCAAATGTCAACGAGAAGCATAATTTGCGGTTTGTTGCAATAATAGATTACTGAGAAGAGATCGGCTGATGTGCTTGATTCGTCTGCTAGTGTAGAATTCTCTAAAACCAGAGAACTGAAAATTCTTCTGGATGAGCTAAATAATTTTATAGTAACACGGAAGAGCTTGTGAATGGAAATAGAAATAGATCAACAAAAACAATCCATTTTTACGTTTATAAGCATCACCTTGAAAGTATGTTCACTTTGAAATGTTGCAGACGCTACAAGCTGCTGAGCTTATAAAAGAAGAAACAGAAAGCTGGAGGAGTTACATGGATGTAGCTTTTCATGCAGCTTTCATATGGTTTCGAGGTTCGCTAATGCAGCAGTTTCCGCAGTCTTACAGCATGAATATGCATCTGCCGAATTTCGCAAATACTAAACAAGATCCTGAAATTTATTTCGAAAATTAGCATCTCCTACAGCGAGTATGACATAAGTTTAGGGATTGAATAAACACACGAAAACAAATAAAAACAAACAGATGCATCACTCAAAAACAAACATCAAGTGATAATGCTCACCAGTGCTTATTTCTAGTTTCCGCTATTTTAGTGAGCGTTGCAGATATACTGATTATGGCAGGAAGTGTTGTTGTAAACATCTTGCCACAGAGATCAATTATAAACACTCTGATCATACAAGGAAATAACACTACAAACATTCTGCTAGAGAGAGTCCATTCTTTTCTCAATTAAGCTCTTAAGAACCCATTTCATTGGAAATCTCTTTCGAATGGAATATAAACATCGCTCACCAACGTCCCCTTCAAAAAAGTGATCGCTAATGAATTTACAGACAAAATTACACTTTGGGGTAGAAAAGTTTAACTTAATGTGACAGGACTCAATTGTTACGTCACTTACGCTGAGGTTATCGAGTTTTACAATTATCGGTTGCGAGATTTGCAAAATATATTGAATTTTGCAATATAGTTGTTGCTCTTGTCACATTGACTGTTATCCGTTTGAAACAATTTGCATTTTAGCAAGTTTCTGCTGGTCAGCCGATAATTACAAACTCGTAGCGATGTATTTAGCAATAAGGAAATTCTTAGCTGTGAACTGTGATGCCCAAAAACAACCGGTATGTACTGATGTCCACACAATACGTGGCAGCACGATGCAGACGATGTCGGCTCGGTTTCATTTCGCCAAAAAATGTTGCAAAACGAACAGTGTATGACACAGTTTTCACTTTCGTATTGTTTGAGACTTCCTGCTGATATCAGTGATAATAAAGAAATGGAAAATGAGAAAATAAAGAAAAGAAATAGTATCCAAACATATTGTTTCAAGTAACGCTTCATGCAGAGAGTGCATTTGCATTGCATTTCTAAAGTTGCATGCAATGACTTACTCATTTCAGTGAAGAGGCCGAGAGGTAGTTCTCGTTGCACCCTTGTATGGAATTTGTTGCAGAAAATTTGAGAGATTCACGGTTGAGTAATATCTTTTCTATTATATCCAGAGTTTGCAAAGCTGGCTATTTTCAAAAGACAAACCCGGGACTTAAAGGCAGTCTTTATTTTGATGGCGAGTGTAAAAGTAACCCTCAAATGGAACCCAAACCGTCGATCGTCTACCTTCCGGATAGACTGTCCAAACTGCTAGGCTAATGCAGTCGGTTTCACTCGCAATTACTTCTTGCTTCTCATAAGTTCTGCTGTGCACATAATGCAGCAAATCCGAGCAGCACAAGATGGCGACAATCAGAATAGAGGTGACAACACCTGAGACGAGGCCATGTCAACCGATCCTAGCTCCATGCTAGCATTATGCACTCATCAGACCCGTTGCACCGTTTAGGATATGGAACTAATGTCATCATGGCAACAGATATTGGCAAATGAGACTGCTTGAAGTAGATCAGTCGGAAAGAATAAATTCCCAGAAGGTAGGAGGTGACGGGTTTATGTCAGAGGTCTCCGTCCGTTACTAAAACAATTCATTTTAATTACTATATCGAAAATATTTTCCGTCATTGCAATGCAATTAGGTTAATCAATGTTTAATCGAATCAGTATCTGGAAAATAAAAACACAAAAAGTTTAGTCAAATATGAGAGGGGGATATATCGTAAATCCGATGGATATCAGAGGCATATTAATATGACGGTGATTGAATTTTGATCAGTGTGCCGATAAAAATTTGATTGAACGATGAATAACATCATTGGCTGGAATGACGCTAACAACATTCAATGATTAGTCGCACACTTAATATAATAATGAGTTGAGAGTTAATTATCGCCTAATAATTTGAACTGACCCGAAGTTTCAGCTCAGTGCAAATCACCAGCTCCATAGACCTTCCTTCCTAGCAGATGCACAATTCAAACTGAGAGTCACCTAGAGGTAATTATGTGTTTCGAAAATAACTGTAAAGATATCGATGAAGTGAACTGTGCCAGACAAGCTGTAGCCACCACCTGCGCTTTTGCATATTTACAGTGAACCAAGCGCCGCATAAATGCTCCACAAAGAAGATTCCTTTTTTTCTACTGGACCAGCGCAAGAAGCAAACAAAATATTTGATTGGATATGAATACCCCATCCCATATAATACGATGCAAAGCATTACAATAGCAAATTTCGGTGATGTAGTTACAGCGTCTTCCTAGATGAAATCACACGATAGACAAACCGATGACGGAAACATATACATGGATGTGGAGTTGCCATAATGTGCTCTGCCAAGCAAATTTAGAAAACAGATCAAAACCTATTTATACCAAACACCTTTCCCCACTCTAGTTAGCCTGGTCTAACCTATGCATCAATGAACGAACTAGCTAGTAGGGCACTCAAGGGAAATCTCTTCAGATAGGAGGGCTACCTATTATTCAGATAAGATATGCAATAGAAATGACTCACAAGCAGTACATCATCTGCTCGTGGAATGACTCCATATATAGCACAGCCGCAATAGGAAAATCTTAAGAGTAAGATGACACACAAACATGATGACTCGTAATTAGCGTAAAGCACAAGCGAGGTAGAACAGGAAAGTGGAATAAGATAGGCGACAGGTGAAATGTGATGAATCGCAGGCATCAGGACTCATAGGTGAGGTGACAAGTTAGATAAGCCCGCTGGTGAAACAACCCATAACTGGTATAATCGGGAAGCAGGATATCCCACAAATACTATAAAGCGCAGAAGGACAACTCATGAGTGAGATAAGAGATTCCCAGTAAGAAGAGCTTGGAAGCGGGATAGCCCAGGAATGGAGCAAAACGCAAATGGAATAATCCAGAAAGTGTGACCTGCGAGCATCGAAACTTGGCCAGCGAAAAAACAACTGAACGGGCTGTGCTATAGTGGACTACGTAATATGCACGTCTGCAATTTCGTTGGTGAGACTCATTGACCAACGATCGTCGACAATTATGTGCTAAATGGTAACATATGCATATTTGCTAAACGGTGTGCTCAGCGAAATCTTCAAGAAGAGGCACATAATGCATCATCTGAAGGGCTGCTA
This sequence comes from Toxascaris leonina, assembly GCA_022844705.1. NCBI lineage: Eukaryota > Metazoa > Nematoda > Chromadorea > Rhabditida > Ascarididae > Toxascaris > Toxascaris leonina. Next base: position 44,004 of record JAARMF010000346.1, on the reverse strand, counting down.
CGATTCCACTCCACAAACATTTAAGCACAGGAGAGTCCATGACTTTAGGATGGATCAACTTCAAACTTCCATAGAGATTACACATACTAGAATGCATAACTTTTACGTGGAAGGTCACAGCCAAATTTTGTGGTTTTGGTAGTTCCTCTACTGCAGGTAGCAGACGGACTAAACAAGACAGTATCATCACACCGACACTTTCAGACGCACTGAACGATGCTTACAAACAGAAGTCTTTCCGTAACTCTTTTTGTATTTCTATGTATTCTCCGCGTAACGCACCACTCTGTGTAAATACAATTTTTCAGAAGCGCACAAATTAAGTGTAGAAGCAAAGCGCAGAGAAATTGCAACATGATCTCGAGTCGAATAGGGTACCGATGAGGAATGACGCATTAGATTCCCCTCAAAAGTGAGTGATAAGCGGTGATATCACCATTGTGAAATCGCATTTGATAGAACAGCTTGCCTCAATGCTGTTGATATATAACATCAGCCTGAATCACTTCAACGAGGCCCACCTGTTAAGACACATAAAAGTTCTCGAAATTCTTCACTACTGATTCCACAGTGAATTAGTTCATTCAGAAAGTGAATGAATACTGCAGCTGAATCTCAATATGTTGGTTTCGTTCCATGCTTCTATCACATTCCTTCCCATAATTATTAGGCGATCCAATTTAAAAACGTTATGAAAGCTCCTACACACAAACGCAAATATGAGGTTAACACCTTGAACAATTTCAGAGCTGATTCAACTCATCTCAGCTCAAGCCTGACTAAAGCTTTTCTTATTATAGGAAGTTAACCATGTGTATTTGTACCAGCTCGTCCTTGCAATGGCAGTTGTATTCTGATTGTTGCTGTTATACGCTTACCAGGTTCTGTTACGTTACGCGCTTAACTTGTACTATTGCCATTGGTGTTTGTTAATTATTGGAATTAGTTAAGAAATTGTGGCGACTGAAAGTGACCGCACCGTTTGCAAATATTTGTTCGGGATGCAGATGATTGGGGATTCAGAAGGCTAATGGACAATAGCTTCACTGATCGCTAAACCACTGCGATCGTCTAAGCTTGAGGCAGGTAAAAGTTAGCTTCTATAATGGAGTTTGCACACAAAGGTGGAGCTATGCAAACTGAGAATGGGATTCATATCAAGTAGCTGGCAGCACTTCCATTCAGCCCTCGCCTCACACCACCTCTTTCAAAGCAATCAACTAATTTCGCCAGTACTGACGAAAATCCTGTGTGATCTCCTAGTACCTGAAGTGGCGGCTACACTTTGACAGAGTTGTTCTAATCACGCTTCACCCTCCCTTCATGTTTACTGCATCAGCAAAATCGCAGGCGAAGAATCCAACGATTGGAGTTACTGTTCGAGTCTAAACAGTCCAACTATTGTTATACGACCACTGCTCCGAGCAACTGGTTTCGACAAGCCACAGCGACCAATCAGCGACGAACATATGCCTCGAGCAAAAACGTTCAGGAAGCCATGTTTCCTCCCAAATGCCTCAACTCATTTTAAAGTGCGTATGTTCAGTTTATCGCAGCACAATACCTCTGTAGTCAACCTATTCAAAAAACGAATCCAGTTGCTATTTGTGAAGAGAGTTTAAGATTTGTCGTGACTGCATAAGCACATGTCCTGCTTTAATTTCAGTAAATGATGAGCTGAAGAGCTAACAAGAAGCTGATTTTGCTCAACTCCACTGACGTCATTGTAGAAGTTGTCTCGGCATTTGCATTTCCGTTGCAAATCATATCTTTAACAATTTTAATTATTGTGCGTTGACAGCAGTAAGCGAACTTTAGCGACATTTTCGGCCGTCAAATGCAGATATAAAGGTCATTAGCCAGAGATGACTTCACTTATAATTTGCTTCGGATTGCAAAATATTTCAGCTCATGCGTTCTATAAGCATGATAGGCTAAAAAAAACTGCTGTTAGGAAAAGCGAGCCGCTGCTGTGTAAGCTGCTGCTATTATAATCTCAACTCGAAAGTTGCATTATGGCGAGGCCATAGGGGTCGGAAAACTCTACATGTGATTAATGTAGGTGAGTGTGGACCTGTTAATGAGTTCAGTAGTTGTCGGTCCGCATTTACTGTAGTCAAAGTTACAAAAATTAGGCACACATCATCCTCGATTTAGGCCACCCACCAACGTTAACGTTTCAGCGATTCCACCATCCTGGCAAAGAGTTATACGCATATGAATATATGCAAAATTGTAGATTTGCACGAATTTGAGGCAGAGGATCTACAAGATTTGAAGAAGGTGCAATATAAGAGCTTTGCAAGATTTGCACGTGTTATTGTGTGAACATTGCTGAGCAGGTTGTCTCGTTTCTGAGCAAATTTCGGCACGCGACGGCGTCATAAGTGACAGTGCAATGGTACACGTCATAGCATTTATTCCCTCTGATGCCCTTTCTTACTGCTTTCGAAGGTAGCCACGATGTTTGACAAGAATCTAATAAGCAATATCGAAACGTTGCATTAATTGCATCGTACAAGCCTTACAAAAAGCCTCCTTTGCTGAATTCATTCTCCACGTCGGAGGAAAGTAGGCTATTGGTGATGAAGTATTACGCAAATAACTTGGTGCTCGGTGCACCTCGTTGAATAACCACTAAATGGAATAAGGACTAGGAGGGTTGTCAGAAGAAGCATATCAGTATGAGTGGCATAAGCATTTCCAGAAGATTCGCAGAATATCTAGGCGTAGCGACATGAAGCACATATTTCGATGGGTTGAATTTATATTAATAATTTTGGATCAAAACTATGACTACAAACGTGAAGTGACACAGCATATCTAGTTGTACTAAACAACGTCGAAAAAGCTTCTGAGTGAATCAGCTGTAGCTGAAGTATGCTGGAAGCGTCAAGTGACGTATCAGTTCATTGTTGAGGTCGATGAACGTTTCAGTAATTATATGTCCCTTTAAACGCTGCAAAAACATACGCGCATGCAATATTGCCAAACTAGAGAAGGTGAATGCAGCGGTTTTCATTTGCCTCAGCAGTATCCATAAATGACAATTTTTTCCAGTTGTTTTGTGTGAGAATGGCTCCACTTTTTTCTTAATATCGTCACAACCGACTTCGTATCCGTATATGAAAGATGTTTTCAGTAAACCTTCGCGGCAACTAGGACGTCAAAGAAACGTGTAATACCAGAAGGAATCAGAGCATGTCTTAAAGCGAGATATCGCCGATAATACCAACGACGTTTGCTGCTCACAAATCGGATGCCTTCAACGTGTCATCAGACTTGAATTTTGTTTTTTTTCTGACTGCTTACTCGTTTGGAATGTTGACTGAAAGTACGCATTAGTGTGACAGCAAGTTGAACGAGAAGTTCGTCACCGCCACTCTACGATTGTACATAAAAAGGTATATACTAGAAATCGGGTTTTTGAATTATTTGAGCTGCTCTTGTTTAACACAGTTGGAATCAGGAGAGTTGTAGCTCGAAGTGACGCTTTGCATGTGTTATAACGAATTACTGGGTTGGAATAGCTCGAATGGAGTATTATCTTTGTTCTGATGCCGTAGGTTCGACGAAACAAAGCCAACGAGGTATTCCACTTAGGAAATAAGTAAAAATAACGAAACAAGCTAAGTAATTGAGGTCGCTTTGGCGGAAGCACTGCTTGTGCTCCACGGGTTTCGATTCACTTTATTAGCAAGCAGGCTTATCAACAGTATAGCAGTGTGGCAATTTTATAGTTGCAAAAAGGCGTTTCTATTCGCGAATGACCTTTTGGTTCGATCCCGTTATTTCGCTGTTGTGAGAAGTTTTAGGGGTGATGCATGACTTTGTTGAATGAGGTATGTCACGAACAGTACTGCTAGAATGTTTGACCTCTTTGCATTCAACCATTCGCCAATATTCAAAAAATCTCGAAAGGTTTTATTCCCTTCGAAGTTTGTGTCGCCTTGAACGAATTGATCGGAAATGCTGAGTTTGTTGCCTAACGATGCAAGAAAGGGAAAGCATTCGTCAAATTCACTACTCGTTGATTGTTTCAAAGGGTGATTCAATGGATAATGCCATGAATAAAGCGGAAGTATTATATTAAACCTGCGAGTTAACTGGTGCTCATGGATGGATCTACTAGCAAATCGATTCATTCAATTGCTCTAGCGAAATGACTCAAATAACTGATTGCGAAATGAACCATTGGCCCCGATGAATGGATGCCATTTTGAATGAATAAGAACCCAATTTCCTTGAATAACCAAATAGGCTGAGCATGTTCCGTAACAACTCAGAGGAGTCGATCAGTGAGCAGGCTTGTTTTGATGCGAACAAGTCAACAAGGATGACCTTTGGATATGAATATACACTCTTGCTGAATGCATCGTTTGTCATGTGCTCTTATTTGCATCAGTACAGCAATAGTTGGAACGTACATTTCGAACGTATAGTTGCCCTCTTGACAACGAATCACTTTGATCAGTTATATAATGCTTGCAATTGTGCACGTATTTCTATGGGTGTCTGTCTCTACATATGCATATGTGCATGAGTTTTTATGTGTGTATAGGGGTATGTATTATTGCACGGCCGTTTGTTTGGGTGTTCGTGCGCATGCATGTGTTTCCATCGACACATCTGGTAGTCTCAACTCGGAAACCATTGAAGCTACAGTTACAAACTGTGATGAGCCTAGTGCAGACTACTGCTCGAAGTTCACATCCACGCAGAGGCTGTCGCATAAAGATATCCACAGATTCTAGGCTACAACAGCTCTGTCGCGGCCACCCCCTTGCCCAAGAAATCTCTCGCCTTCGCGGGAGACGTTCTCAAAGCAAGCTGCTCTTGCGAGGTTGAGGGGGTTCTAACGGGGGGGGGGGGTTCTCTAGATTTCTTCGTCCGCGTGAGAGATATTAGGAAAGACGGTCTTGCTTTCGCCAGCTGAAATAAATTTTCCACTCGGTCGCAGGAAACTGAGGAAACTCCTCGAGGCAGTATGAATGAAGAGGATATGCTGAAGAGAAATGTGACGCATAGGCGTTATCAGCTAAGCAACAATTCAGGCACAAGAGGATATATTGGAACCTTGAGATGCTGCAGCTGGGCTCGCTCAATGTCGATATTTTATGAAAATATTCGTCTATATGCAGTCAAACAGAGTGTTGGGTCTGACAGAATTACAGACAATTACTGAAGTTTGGAAAAAGCAGCTCGTGCCAGAAGTGCATCATTTCAAAGCAAAGACAGACACTTTGAGCAATGCAAATTTAGCTGCTGTATATAAAAACAACGGCAACGCTAAAAAAACGCACCAAATCTTCTCCTGCTTGTTCCGCTTCTCGTGACAGTCAGCGCCGCCTCACAGTAGCTAATGGCGCCAAGAAAAGCATAATTGATTGCGGAGCAGTATGTCAAATCATTTTGGGGCATAAAATCAAGCCTCGCCATCACTCTACGCACCCCTTACTTTTGGTTCCTACCACGCAGCTCATTCATTCGAAAACAGTGCAATATTGGTATAATTACCTCTCATATCATCCCATACGCGAGCTCTCTTCATTCATAATCAATTCCATCACAGTTTCATGTGAAAACGATGCGGCGCAATTCCACGAATCACTTAAAAACGGTCTTTGATTGGAACAAGCGCTTTTTAACCATCCGTTTTCCACGAGGTTCCAGCTATGGCCCCTTCTCTCCCAACACCTCCCGCAACAGGTGGAAGGTGGAAATGGTCAGAGTGCAACTCGCGGCCCCCTTCTACGGAGAACATGATTCCTCGAATCACATAACGAAACCTACTCTTTCTCTCACGATGATGCTCTTCCATACACTTATATATACGTCACGATGACGCATAATTCTAACCTATCTATGAGCTAAGAAGCGATTATAGAAAATTGAGAGCAGAAAAAAGCATGCATTTCACATCGGCCTGGAGACAAACATGGAGACATTATTATTTTATTCGTCATTCATTTGCAAACTGTGCAACCGGTTGAACGGGTGAAGCGGATGCAAAAGCGCATACTACGTTTATATATTGTGCTCTCGACTTGCTTATATTCAACTGAAAGCGACGACACAAATCACATCAGATATGCTTCATCTAAATTTTTATACCTTTAGTCGATGCATAATCTCATCTCTCTTGTGGAACATTCAGTACTTTAAAGCTTCCCACATATTCCAAACATTATCGCCTGAGTGACAAGAACGAATGTAAAATTTGATCGTAGTAGTGCCCAGTGGAGCAGCTGATGGCACTTTTTGGTTGTATTTCGAGTTGAGTTGGTTCAGATTATGCCTCTATATAGTTGATCTTTTCATCTTGAATCATTCCTCACTTACTCTAGCCTCTATATTCTATCTCACTCAGTGTTTCTTTCACATCCAGCGTTATTTCGAAATCGTGTTTAATAACTTTTCGCGCGAAAAACATTTCTTGAGTTCGCAATTCAGAATAACTTCTTCCCACCTTTTGAACGAACATAACTACTAATAAAGTGGGTTGCAAAAGATATAAAATGCAGAGATATCAATGAAACATTTGTTCAAAATACAGAAAACGCAAAGAAAGCGAAGTGAAAAGAAAATAGAGGAAGACAAGAGACACGGAGCTGAAGAAAATTGAAGAAGAATTGCAAGATATGGAAGTGAGCATGCAGAGTTTGTGATATTCACTGCTTTCTATTTCATCGTCAATGATATGTTAACTTATGTCCACGTAATAATCCGTGTTCCCTTGATATCTGACTCAATGCTAGTAATTTCTTCAGTTATTTCACGGGTTTGGTCACAATTAAGCACAAATAAGCTATTCACATATCCTCACCAAGCAATGATCAGAAGTCCTGGAATATCCATATTCAGCTACAGAGAGCGCAAGATTCACAATAGTTGCTTTCATTGGAAGTTATTTGATGTGTGTCAAAATATAGGAAGATATGTATGTTCGTTTAACTGAGTCTTAATCAGTGCCGGAAGTTTGCGTCACAACAGGTTTGATATTTTTCTGTGTTTACTTCCATGAGCGCGTACTATTCGCTATTGTATCACAAGGGTTTATTTCGAAGCTTTAGTTTATTACTGCGGTAATTTCTAAAGAAGCCTCCTGAAAACGTCTGAATATTCTAGTTCTGAAGTAAGTTCTCGCTAGCTCCACTCATATATCTGAATTCGGAGACATTTTCAGAAGGTTAGGAGATAGCAGATATCTCCGGTATTGATCTGTTTTCTTCTCTGACATCGATAGAAATAGAAAGATCTTCATGATGAATCAAATTGTGGCTCAACTATACTTCAAACACATCTTTTCTTCAACCTAACTTGTTGAGCTTTTTTTTCATTACTGCAATACGTCTGCATTCTCAATACCTTTGATCAGTTAACATCGATACTCCGCTCTTTGTATGCAAGATGCAAAAATGAAGACAAAAACTAGGTATTTGGACATTTGCCAACAGGTGAGGTGTCATAAATGGATCACATTTTAATAAGACATCAGATGTTTGTGAGCACATTTCCGTTATCCGCACCAATATCACCTTTATAAGATTGAATGACAACACCATTCTCGAGTAATTTGTAGTTACTTTCGCAAATTTTCCAATTTGTGCATACTTATATTTTTCTTATTATAATTGAGTTTTCAAAGGTGTTTTTGTTCAAATTAAAGGAATACAAGGAGGATCAAAATTTTTGAGAAATTCATAGCAATTTGAGCATTTTGAGCAACTTTCTTACAAAATCACTTCACAAAATTTTGTGTGTAGTGCACAGAATGTGTTTTTTGTTGTTTACTTGGTTGCTATTAATTGCTCAAATGTAATTTTCCAAATAAAACCTCTTTCGGGTGTTACTACATTTTGGTGCCGATTGAAAGTGAACAATGTGACAAACTTCTTCCCTTTCCCTGCCCTCTTTCCACATTTTCTGGTAGACTATTGAGCAATAAAGTTGAAGCACGATGAAGACGACAGTGTGATTTGTTTTAATTGGTTTAATAAGGTTATCTTATCAAATTAGAATGAAAAGAATGAAGTTTGAAGTTTTATTCAGTTGGATAATAATTCTTACCACGGAACTATGAATCATATTTTTGTCTCAATGGATATTAAATGTCGAATATCTGAAACAGTTCACTTCAAACTCGGTAAAAACTCTGAACTGTTGCTGACGTGAAAAAAGATGACCAATACGGAAATGTTGCACTCATTCGTGCGAAAGAATGCTATTTGTGCTCATTAGCCGCGACAATGGAAGGCGCTACAAATTGCGCAAAGGATCGTATCGATGTCTATACGAATGGAGCAACTTTCACACGATGCAGAAGGAACTGAACAATAGGGCGGAGGGAATTTCGGGTGGAGGATTTCCTGGAATCAACCACTTTGATACACGAACGAAATGAAAACATTTCATTCACTTGTTCATTACGTGTGCCGATTCTTTGATGTTTTTCTTACGCTAGATTACGCTTCAGCAACTCGCAAAAGAGCAAAACAATTCAGAAAAGAATGAACTGCGTAAATGATATGCAACATCCGTTGGTAGCTTATCGATTCGACCAAAACAATAGTTCTCTTAGCCGAGAACTGTGTTAAATCTAATAAGCGCATCTAATAGAACACATTTTTCCGCTGAATACCATGGAGTGAATGGGAGGGAGAGGAAGAAGGAGGAATTGATGCAACGGAAAAAACATTTATAGAAATATTCATAAATGCATTAAGACATATGTAAGGGATTATAGACCACCTCTATATCAATAATTATCGCAAACATAATAAGTCATATACTTTTTCTTTGTGTCAATCTTAAGTCAGTGACGTAAATGAGACCTCTGCGATATTTTGATAGCGTAGAAAATAGTTTTATTGGAGAAGAAAATGAAGGAGATTTTGATGGCTAAGTGCAAACTGAGTATCAGACCAGCGATTGCTGCAACTCTATCAGTCGTATGAAAATTTAGTTTGAATCTCGACAGCCTGATTCAGAAAAAAAAGGGGGGGGGGCGATGTCATGTGAATGCTGGTGATCTTGTCTTAACTTCATAGACATAGACTATATTCGAAAATTTCAAGTTGCTTTCTTACTTTACCTCTCTATCAAAACAATTATAAAGTAACGGACATGAATCTTTGATCTTCTAGAGAAGTAAAAATATTGTTTCTCTTAAAAGACATGTGAAAATTGAAGTTCCGCATATGTTTTCGATGCCTTCTAGAAATTATTTACCTTGAATTGAGGATGAAAGACACAGTGGAATTAAAAATCATAAACTCTCAATGAAAATCACATTGCGATTTCTTAGAGCCTCAAAATTATACAACAATTGTCAACCTAAGATGAATAAGAGATGTGCCTATATAAAGGATTCTAAGCATATCCCTCGTCAGTTGGAAAGGCATACACATAGGACAATACTATACGCATTTCGCGTTTCTCCCCACAGCTGAAAATCCACTTTTCCGATCAATCCGACCACTCGCAGATATTTTTTTGCGAATGCTGTCAGCATATATCACGACTACATCGATATTGCAATGTCCTTCGGAGAGTTTTTAGTGTCGAAGTTCGTTTTGTGACTGTGGGCCGAGCTGGAATTTGATTTCGGAGGTGTTGATCTTATCTAGATTTCACACCTACCAAAATTCTATGATTCTGGTTTAAAAGATTCCCGAGTTGAAAATATTTGACAGAGAAATAGATGGATCGGCAGACAGACAGATGATTGTGTGGAGACACGATTACGCCAAAATGCGCATTGCAAATGCATCCTTGCGAAGGATGTAGCATCGATACTAGCTTAAGCAGCTGCTGGAATTTTGAAGGCTACAAACTATCAGAACCAACATTTGTCTTATAATTCTTATTGCTATCAAAACTTCAAATTTGATTTGTTCGAGAGTTGGCATGCTGAATAAAGCGGCCGAAAATATGAAATTTTCCACTCCAACCCTCTTTCGCACTAAAAGAAATTGACGATCGTAGTAAAAAGCTCAGATGACGACACAAAATGGAAAGAATCAGGATCGTTTCATTGGAGGCGCGAAATTCGAGAATAGAGGTCGATTGATTAAAAACACAAAATTTGGCGAATTATTTGCAGGAAATCGGCAAAAATTAGTCTGATTCATATCATCTTTTGCCACATCATCGCCGTAATAACCTTGAGAAATAAACGCAACCTCATTCTACAGTGAATTTTTCTGAGATCGTTTAGCAGTTCATTTTCGTATTATACAACATGCACTTGGTCACTAGTTCATTGACAAGAGACATTTGTATAATAAAAATTTCTTCATTAAGTAAGCGACTGATGCGGATAAAATTTATTCTCGTAAAATCGATGTTGTGCGAGTGAACGCGAAATTCGAAATCAGCATTCAGTTATCACCGATCGAACCGATGTCAACCTCGCTGTTTAGTTAATCAATCAAGAAACAATTATTGATATGTGGGAGCTGTATTCAGCTTCAACATTTCCAAAAAGTTATGCCAACTAAACTTGCATCGACTCTAATAGAAATGATCTCCTTTTTCCGAATGGAATAATTCATATCAGAGATAACATAACCGATTAAAACTTTGATGAACCATTCAACGAGTGATTATTCATGCAATAAGAGTCCACAATTTATCAACAGATAATCGACAAGAAATCAGAATCATTCACTTCCTTTTGAGACAATTAAAACTGATGCCAAATAACGTCAATCAAGATCGTATCAGAAATGACCTAAATATATATAAAATTTTGTGCAATTCCGATCAATTGTTATCAAACACCCTACAAGAGGTCACCTTCACAGTCCACCTTCACAGTTAGCGAGCTGTGAAAGCGGACGAACAGACAGACAGACACATGTACTAATACACATATCACTATGGACTCACATATACGATGCAGTCATCATGTACTCTCACAAAGCTAATTTGGAAAAGCGCATAACAAGCAAGATTTGCAGATGGCGTCACTGGGAATATCATTGATCTCATTTGTGCGTTCCTTGAATACTCGCCTCACTCGGTGCACAAGATTGGTTCCACTATATCTATTGCATGAAAGTTCGAAGAATTCTTCGAGAGTCATAAAAGCGCTATTCCTCTCTCAGGAAATAAAACAGAGCGCCTCTCATGCACACTCAATGTTTACTACCTTATTTGATGGTTCCCACGTGTTTTGAGTATTGTGCATTTGATAAAAAATTGTTTGACGAACTCAAGCATTATTTCGAAGGATTATTTCTTTTTTGACTCCTCTTTGATAAGCACAGTCGAGCTTTTCTTCGAGATCTATGAGTGCTATAAACTTTTCGTTTAAATATTCGCTCCGGACGACCCGCATCTATAAACGCGTGAAATGAAAAAAATAGTTCACCCACTTTATTCATGCACTTTGAAAGGACCAAAAGCCTTTGGCTCAATGAGTTGATGTTGTAGAAATGTTCCATTTGAATAATATAAAAACTATTTTATATATTCATAATCATATTCATTGCAGCTGAGTACAGCCAATATCGCGGAAAGAGCGTTTTGAAGAGCAGAAACCAGCAAGGCTTAACAATAAGTCATAATTGAGTTGAGCAATGTCACGTTAATTTTTACGCTTCATTCGTGAGAAGCCTATTATAGACGTTTATAGACACACACCAATTTAGAGACTGCAACTGATAAACTGTTGCACTCGCTATCTCTTATATTTGTAGCGTCTTATTTGAGTGATGGGATCTATAATTTCATCTTCAAAACTAGCTGCTCATTCCCTCTCCTTACTTCGTTCTTTCGCTTTCCTCTCCTCACTCGTCGCTTCCCTTCTCTTCTCCCTTCTCATTCTCCTCTGTGTACTTAAGCACTAGAGGAAATAAATTAGTTCATAAATGACTGGATTTTCGCTTTCTTTTAATATCACTCGATCCAAAGAGTTAACCCAGTGAATCGCTTCAATTGAGTGCAACCTCCAATTTGACGTAACTTTTAATTGCAGAAGAGGTAGACAAATCTCAAACTGAACATGTGGAACATGGAATAAATGTGCAATCGAATTTCGGCATATTCGAATACTGCTTCTCAATAACCCTTAAGTAACAGCATCGACCTTATTATGATTTTTTTATGCGGTCACAGTCAATTAAGGCAATTATGATTATGTTACTCACCAACCGCGTGAGAGAGAAATACTGAAGGCTTTGTTAGAACACAAAATTCGAAGCATAATGCAGATGAAAAGATCTTGGTATGGATCTGGATAAGCGCATTCAAATTCTCTCTACAAGATGGGCATAAAACTGTAAAGGTAGCCGAATCGCCTTTGTGGCCTCACCGACAAGATTAACCACCATCGCAAATTTCTGATAACTAGTCAAATAAGCGCAATGATTCATCGATAGCTTAATCAAACACCTCTTTGCCACAAATATTCCATTAACGATTCATTTCTGCAAAGTAGGTCGATGCGAAATACCTATTCGACCCATTGCAAAGTATAGGTGTGGAAGGGTATAAATTGCCGTCCGGTCGATCACAAGTGCATTCGGCGATGTATGTATTTCGACAAATCTAAAACACTTCATTCTTTGAGACGGTTGATAGAACAGCTTACTAGTTTCCCTTAGGGTTGCATCGTAATAAAATAAGGGCCAGTATAATCCTGATTAATCTTAGTGAAGACTTCCGGGGCTAAAAGTTCTAGATACAAGGACACCCACGCGTTTGTATACATGGACAAATTCACAGACAGGACGCATCTATGATGCACTTAACGAGCTCAAGGAGATAAATTTCATGTTTCAAGAGCAGATAAAATGATGCGAACCTTGCATCAACCCCGTTTACGATTTTGCACCCCATTTCTTGACAAGATAAGATTGCCCAAATCAGTCATCTTAAGAGATGATATGGCCGACTGGAGAGCGGAATCCTATAAATCAGATGAAAGACTTTTGCCAATGAAAAGTTCTTTTCGCGATTGGTGCAAAATTATGAATGAAAACCTCAACAAAACGCTTTCATAGAATTTCAGCGCCACGCCCCTCTCATTGCATAACTGATCCACCCCCTTCGTTCCTTTTTGCACTGTGTTTAATGAGTGCATAAATTCTTTTATGCTTACTTTCTTATGGAAACATAGAAAAGAAATAAATAAAACTAATAAATAATGAAGAAAGAGACTCAATCGCACAAATGTGCAGCTGAAATAGAACTGAAAAAATCATATATATATATATATATATATATATATATATGCATATATATGCATATATATACATTTATTTACATTTATATTGATATTTATATTGGCACATTTGCTTCCAAAACTTGTCAGAATGTGTGCTTGCACATAAATAAGGTATGAAGCAGCATCTGTGTATGTGTCAACACTTGCTATGCTTTACAGCAGACTCATAGCAAAAGCGATGAATGCACCACGGTCAACTCCTTCACACCTATTTATATCACAAAGATTTCATGTGCATCCATCAGTCACTTTGATAAAAATAAATTCAAAAGCGGATAAAAGAATTAAGTACACGAACCGATTTCATCGACAACTTGACACGTTTTCGGTGGCGTACAAATGATCGAAAGACACTCGAGAGGTTCTCCTTGAGCTGTTGCCAAATCAATAAGGGAACCGAGCACAAGCAATATACCAAGGTAATTATTCATTGTTCACCTAGAAGTGAAAATATGTCAATGAGAACTGCAAATCAAGCTCTTTCCNTACATATGTGAAGAAGCGTTGTCATGTGAGGCAAGCAAAAACGCAACTTGAAGAACATGAGAGGATCGGCGAATAAATGAAAGAGTCACTTTTTGTTTTCATCAGTGGTCAACTGCCGAAGCACTTTTTACTTATCCAACTGAAAAATTGAATCGTTCATCCGATTTCTCTTTATGTTTCACACCATAACATTCGAAGTAAGCACTAGGAATAGCTGCGAACCTCATGAACCTCATGAAGGAAAGGGAAAGGGAGGCGTTCTATCAGTAAAATCTTCGCATCTCCGTTTGACATCATTGCAGAAGAATTTTATTCAAAAAAGCAGAGTTTATAAGATGGCTTATTTGAGAGGGATTTAGAAAATTTGCATATTCAATGAAAAAAGTTATAAAAATAGATCAATCAGCTGAGATATTTGCTGACTCGATGGACAACGTTGCAAAATCTCGCAGTGTGCAATAAATATCAGTCGTGTCTGACGTGATGCGCACTCATTTCCAATTGTACATAAACGATTTGATTGCAAAATTCATACGACACATAATGCAAAAGATGACAACGCGACTAAATCGTATCGATAGCAATGATGCAGCATAGCAATTCCTATTCGTTGGAATGCCCATTAAATGCCATCAACTCCACGCATGAGAAAGCAATATCAAAATCAACAGCGATTTTTTTCGACCTGAATATAAGATATTCCCTCAGAGGTTGTCAAAAACTTACGAATTTTTCGACAAGACAACTGATAGAGATCTACTATTATAGACAGGGCAATAAGCATTGCACGGTTGGATGCCACGAAATGAATGTTTTAATGCTCGTTGAGTCATCTGATATGGCACAGCTTTAGAGTATTATCTATCATGAAGTCACTGTAAATCTGAGCATGAACAAATTCATAGTGGACAAATCACAAGTTAGCGAGCTAGTCACATGCAAATTCGTTTCATTCGCTTTACAACTAATTAGCTCGTGCGAAATGGATTTTAAAGATGTCATCATCATTGCTGCTTCATCGAACTCAAATACGCTTTGCCACTGCCGGATAGGTAATCCATTGCGCTTCGACTTCATTAAGCATTAAGAAGCGCGATGCGGGCATCTGAATAACGCCTGCACATAAGTTTTCAAAAGATGTTCTTATGGCTAAATTTGTTAGTGGGATACCACAGCAAGTTTCTCTCCAATTCCTCGCCCTTCTTTCGAGTGCCGACATCGGTTCTTATGTGGAGATCTCACGTAATGCTCAGCCTCATTCCCTACGAGCACATAGAGTAATAGCATCGAATTTCACGGGAGCTTGCAAAAGTGGTAGTAAAGGTACAACGGTTGTATCTCGTCTCTCATAGATTAGCAGCACCAACTTACAAGCGGCTCCAACCAAAATCAGTCGAGCCGCTTCCCTAGGCGAATTAAATTGACCTGCTTATGGTCGGCGGTAGTTGTTGTTTCTACTAAAGCAGTTTTATTTTCAATCAGAAAGCAGTCAGCATGTCAACATTTCTTAATCAGAGTCGTCATGCAAATCTATTAGATAGTCGAAAATCCCAACCATGGCTGATTGCGAAAGAAGTCACAGCATTTATATGGGGCAACTTTGTGGAGAACTTTTGGTATATGGGAAATTTCAGCCCCTCAGTTTTGCCGCATTCTGAGTGTAACAGTTTATCGAAAAGTTGACGAACCAAGTAGATTTTTGGGATTCCTAACTGACAGGTGCAGGTTTCATAAGTGCAGTTTCTCTAAGTGATGAATAAGCACTCATGAGCAGACCCTCATGAAGGCAGAGTATTTTATATGAACACTTGGAATGCTGCAGGCATATGCAAAAATTGGCCATTACTGCCTAAATGCTTGAGAACTTTTGCTTTCATTGGAAGAAAAATCACAGGGAAGATGCATTGTCGAATGCATGACCAAAACGTTCAATTATGCCAAGCAGTTATGCGTTATAAAAATGAAAGCGTATCTTTGAATGGTGTTCAAGAAAGTGTTTCTTTCTTTGTGGAACACTCTGAAAGCAACGTGATTAATTGAGGGAAATTATTCCATCGTCTATTCGCTCAGGCCAGAAGTGCGGCATAAAATCATCCTGAAAATTTTTCTCCAGTTTTTACCATCGTCTCTGCAATAATCTCTTGATGCGCACTAATTTATGTGGATTGAACATAGAAACTCAATCAATGTAATGTAGCAAGAGGGCTTTCGTTATAGTTGTTTTGGACAAAAAATCAAAAACGATTCGCCGACAAGTGACGGTATCAGACAAGAGGTACGGAATACGAGAAGCGGGATGAGAAAAGAAGGGAGATCCCTGGAAAACATCCACGAGTGGAAAATCGAAGAATTGGCCAACATGGCGTTTGATATCTCATGGAAAATTTGACCGCAGCAAACCACATTGTTTGGATGGCATAAGTGATAGTTTGAATTATACAGATGAAAGAGGAGGATGGCCGTGCTTGGCAAGGGCAACATGTGCACACAGACGGTGATCGAAAAAGGAGAAAAAACACCTTCGCATCACATCTCAGGTATATAAGCGATGCTCATAAATCATACACCCACTTGCGCGTAGCAAACTTTTCTCACAGCAAGGCTGGCTTTATTGAACATGCAAACGACAAGAGTCTATTCATCAAGCAGCTAAAGTAATCATTAATCTGTTTATTGGCTAACCGGGTCAATGAGAGCGGAAGCAATGACGCGACAAGAGTCTCACCATCACAGAAGCAAAATGAGCACCTACTAGTGACGATCGAATGAAATGAGACCCGTTCGCCAAATGAAACTTTTTGAGAAGTTTTCCAAGCAGTTCGTGTTTAAAAACGCAACGCTTTGTGTCGCATTGTGACGACAGATTATTTGTGCTATCAATGAACGATGAAGATGCCATAAATCTTACTTCCATACGAGAATGCTCATATTCGCATCTCCATCGATAGCGATAAACAACACTTAGTGTAAATTAGTTCGTTTCAAAGGTTTCTTTCGACAAGCAGTATTCCGTTTGTAGGTGCATTGTTGTGCGCATCACACTTCCCCTTACAAGTGTTTGTCTCTTTGCTGTCCTCGAGTAAATTAAGGGACAATTTGCCGCAGGTATCTACCTATATTGGTGAATCATTTCCCGACAGGTTATAGACTTGGAAAGGATTGCAAAATGCTGTGTCAGTAAAAAAACTGACTGCAATGTTTACTTAGCGATGATTTCTTGGATGCAAATTTAGGGGTCGTTTTGATGCAATGGTGAGGTTGAATCGCTCAAATCCTCTCTGAAGTGAGCATGTCAGAAGACAGACAAAAATCAGCACCAATAGGCCTTACCTTGCAAAAATGGATTCTCTTTGGAGAAAAAGTCCTATGACATTTATTGGTGCTCGTGAGTGCGCTCATGAGTGCGGGCTTGTGCCTTTCTGCTCGCATATTTATGTGGCGTACTGGAATCTGATTTGATAAGCTGCCATTGACTGCCTTACTCATCGAGTTTGCTTATTTTACCAAACTGTATCCAGACAATCTGCTCAGCAAGCAACTTGCCGTCCTCCATTCATCTGCCCGTCATTTCTAGCTGGTCTATTAGTGAATCAGCAGGCACTTTCAGACATTCCTCAATATTTTCGGTGAATACACTATGCTCAATCATCTATGCATAACGTTTGCTTGACTGGAAATGCTAAGTTATGTGCAAATGCTACATATGTTATTTTAAGCAGAAAAAAGGTAAGCTAAGAGAAAGTTGGCATGCAGATTGCCAATATGCCCGCTTGCTTTATGTGCGTCCATAAAGAGCGCATCAACTTCCCCAACTGCACATCAACCAAACTGGCACGTTCGTAATGTGTGATAATTAAGACGATGCAATAATATAATTAAACTCTGAAAAGCACTCATTACATCGTACTTTAAAAACCTCACTGAGTCTGGATAGCGTGCTTCGTGCTTGCAACCGCAACTTCATTTCCAAAACTTTTTGAATTTTGTCGCAGTTCATCTGGTGCTCTGATAGATACTATTTCGGAAAGAAACTAGCAAAACGGAAGCAGTATTTATCAGTACAAGCAAATCCTTACAACTCTCATGTGCTTCCCGACGCTGTGGACCATCTAAAATTGAAGCGAGAAGATCTAGATAGCGGGCTTTTAGGAGACACGTAATCAAAAACATTTTCAGTGTTGTCGCAGTGGCAAGGTTACGAATATCCTATTCAGTATGTTAGCACCGCTTTTGTTCTCACCGATTCTGAGTAAACCATGCAGACGAATTCCCACTCATCCAAAGCGTTCTTGAAACAAATATTATTGACTTGGCCACTGTAGAAGAGGAGGGAGGGCTGGAGAAAA
Source organism: Toxascaris leonina (assembly GCA_022844705.1). Taxonomy (NCBI): domain Eukaryota; kingdom Metazoa; phylum Nematoda; class Chromadorea; order Rhabditida; family Ascarididae; genus Toxascaris; species Toxascaris leonina. Next base: position 25,938 of record JAARMF010000346.1, on the reverse strand, counting down.
AGATAGTGTTAGTTCGGTGTTGACTAGATCATAGAGGTTCTAGGATGCGTATTTATTTTGGGTTCATTCGTGGAGAATGATGTGAGTGAATAAAAAAAAACGACTTGAATTTTTTTAAGCCGCAAACCATGAAAAAGAAAGCGAAAAATATCGCGTGATTGAAGAGTAACTATTAAGTGATGTCAACTGTAATAACGCTTCATTGTTTGTTGAGCTGATAAGAGGAAATCAGGTTTATTATCTTTCCAAATTTCGGGACTGATAAGTTCGCTCAAAACAAATTGAGAAATTTTCAAAAGCATAAAAAACTATCACCAACGAACTGTGGTTAATAACCTTCATTCCTTTCATTTTCGAGTTTCTGAAATTCCTTCACACTACTTACTCAATCGAGGGATGAGTTTCAACCGAGTAGATGTGCAGACATTTATATAACTCAAAAAGTTTTCAGCACCGAAATCCACAATGATGCATTTAGCCATTCAGGAGTAGCGTATTTCAAACTTAGTGAACTCATCGTATCGATTTTTTCAGCGACAGGAGGATTTTCCGGTTATGCAAACGGTTTAAAAATAAAAATTTTCAACGACGAGGCATGAAGGTTAAATATTATATAACCAGCTTTACACACTTCGGAGTGAATATTTAGTTGCGTCATAAAGATCCAAATACGTGAATTAAGACTTTTGATTGGTTGGTCTTAGTTGGAATATGAATATGTTCAGGGCAATTCGGAAAACGTCGCAGACATTTCTACAAATACAATTCGAAATTCAGCATGAAGTAGCAAAAAGAACACTTTTTAATGAAAGAAGGTAACCGAGAGAACGCCATTATTCAATTCGGGCACAATGATGCAACATCACTCATTAAAATCTGCATCTCATGTGTAGCATATTAAAAAAGGTGTAATGTGTTGATCGTAAAGACGACGAAATGGATGACTTGATCAGTGAGCAATTAACCATCGCAACTAGTAAATACTAGAGTCTAAGACACTTCATTAAGTTCACATAAATATAATCGACGCTATCGTTTCAGCGGCATTACAACACATTTTTGCAAAAGTGCATTAGAGGATCGCATTTGTGCGCTTTGTTTATTTCGTTAATTACACGTCGAACACGTTCACATAGTGTTTCTTGCATTTAATCAACACGTAAATAATGTTTTCGATGCTGAAAGCAATACGAAATGATATTACAGATCCTTGAGTGGACGAATAATGGCATATCGAATAGTGCCGTCCATCAAGCGTAATTGTATAGAGAGAATAGACGAGATCGCAAGCAAGAGCCATAGTTATAGCGAAAACATCACAAACGATTTATATTATAATACTTGTATAATGAGCATCTGGAATAATACTAGAAGTTTTGTGAATAGGCAATCAGCAAATCTGCTATTTTTAGCAATTAAATAACCTCAGTGTTTGCATATTTTGAACAACGCTTGGGCAGAAGGCAGTAATCGAAGATCGCGACGTAGAAATTGAGAGAATCGTTCTCATATTTCTTTAACGTTCTTCTAAAAAACATCGCATCTGTGGGAATCAGTGAATTGGGTTAAATACATACAATTTTCTGTGATACCAGGTCTCCTGATGCACCATCGCCCGTCAGATGCCTTAGATCACCCTGTATAAGGAACGTCTCAGTGAAATGTTAGAACACTGCTAAAAACCGAATATGGTAGATTAGAAACTCCCAGAAACGTAAAAAACTCGTGAATCAAATTAAAGCCAGCACATGCTCTTCGCGTCCTCCATCTCCCTCCTTCTCCTCCGCCCATCCAGTATCCTTTACCCCTAAAGAGTGAAGCATATCAGTTCTCTCCACTCGGCATTACGTTACCCTCGTCTTGTCAAAAAAATGGTCTTCCACCGCCTCTCTATCAACTGTTGTTATCATAGCTTTCCAATGCATGGTCGAAAATAAAATTTTCTCAGGAAAACACCTTGCTGAGAGCTCTTCAGATTGTTTCACAGATTGAAGGCATAATACCCACAGTTGGATTATTAGTAAACCAACAGCCTATGCGAAATTCATCATGCAAGATTAAAGTTTAAACTTTTTATCTCGCATGCTGAATTCATTTACCTATTCTCTGATAGTTCTTTAATAATTGCAAGAAATAGGAAATCTCTATCCATGAGGAAACCTTTCTCCACTCCTTCCTGCTATGCTAACCTTAGAGGAGCGTCATGGCGAATGACTTCCGAGATTACAGCAATGAACCCTGCCCATCTAGCTGTTCTACAGAGGTTCTGTTATTTAAGAAAATTACTAGTTTTAGTCAATGCAAAATGCAATGAAAGAAAGAAATTTATGCCATTGATTAACGATGTTGTTCTCGCAAGTGTAATATTCCGAGTATATCAGACATAATTTGCAACTGTTTTGCGACAACAGTACGCTTCTACAATCACTACGGTATCATGTGGGGCACAATGCCCGATCAACTCATTAGAAAACGTCTCCTTTCTTTTCCCCTGCCTCCCCCCTCCCCCCACCTCCAGCCCACACCAATAATTTTCTTAGAAGTCTTGATTTGTGCATTCCAAGAGCGCAGAAATGTGTATCTCGAGAATTCTTCAGCGAGATGAATAATCGTCAAATAAGACGTGCCGTTGCAAATAAGTATAGCACAGATTGGAAATGTGAACTGAAGAATATTACACGATTGATTTTGACTGCGTGAAGTGTTGAGAAAGAGAGAAGCGCTAAAAACTTGCTTCAGAAATGCGGAACGTAGTTAAGTTTTGTAAATGATTGCGGATCACCATTTCCCTCTGAAATTCTTGAGCTGTAGTTGGCGAAATTTGCAGACGTTTTTCTAAAAATTTGCAAGAGAGTCTAAAATTCTAAGAGAGGATTTAGCCAGAAATTACGTCTTAAGATTGCGGAATTACAGTTGGCACCGTAAATTCCTGGGATGATTCCTAAGATGAAAAATAAACCTAAAAATCTGAGGTCTTCATTCGATTTTTCTGCAAGGTTCCTTCAAGGTCTCATGTACACCCACCAACTGTTTGCATTTTGGATGTGCTACAGTTACATGAATACGGTGACTGATTCGTTCAGCTATCTACATCAGCAATCATAGCCAGTCAAAAACGGTAGCAATGAAAGGAAGAGCTCTGCGAAAACAGATTCTGCTTAATTTAACGAGAACGAGCCGAGCTTGTGCCAAGGATGTTGAAGCGATATTTACATTTGCAATTCCATTCACCAGGCCAATCAGATTCCAAATTTCTAACGAAAAATGCTCATGCGGAAGCACATCGCTGGAGCGGGCATTACTCATGATCTTACATTCTGCACATATTTTCAATCAATTCTGCTGATTATTGAACAGCGCAAAATTTGCAAAATATCTTGCGAAAGCTAAATTAAAACCGAAATTTCAACCAGGTATGGGACGGAAATCCAACCAATTGAGTGTAGAAAGCACGTTAAGAATGTTTGTTGGAAAGAGATGCTCGAAATTTGTTGGTGCTGAATCTATCGAAAATATTAATGCGCATCATGACGCGATCCCCACGCCGATTTTCCAGTTAGTTTTGCATTAATTCAACGGCTGATGTGTTCTTCATAGGCACCTCATATTCGAGACAGCATCTAGTTTTTTGACACTTTTAACTGCATACAGTTCCAGTCGAATTTGATGGATTATTAGGACAGATATAAGAGGTTATCCTGCAGTGCATATTGCATCCATCTCTTCACTTCCGTCATTCCATTTGGAACTATCGTATAGAGAGATATATGTGTACGCATTCAGTTAGGCAGTGGAAGCGATCCCGAAAATAATAGGGAAAGAATCTTTTGTGAACCATTCGCAGAGGCAATTAGATAGATTTAAGTATAACCTCTTTTTGCATTTGTTCTATTATTCATTGCAAATTCACGAAACACGCTAACCCATCGTGGTCAATCCGGGAGGGCATATCATCACCGCTCATCCGGTGCGCTTTTTCAATTCTTTCTCGGTGTGAAATGAAAACCCGATGCACAGCGCAATATCACACAAGCTTTTAGGCAACTTCCAGTGGTAGCTATAGTTTGTTGATAGCTATAGTTTGTTGTGCCAAATTATCTGTGGTTATGGATGAATAGAAGCTTTGTAGCGTGTTTATGGGTTTATGAACATTGCTGATCCTTTTAGTTCATGGATGATTTTGATAATTGCTACGTGAGGTGATGTACACTGCTGTTTGAAATTATTGCAACAGTTGTCGAATTGAAATTCACCTATGGGAGGAGTAGTAAGCAGAGATACACGCAAAAGAGAAACTACACGATGCACTTCGCAATTGCAAATTTGCAGTGATGTATTCTTCAATGAAGTCCACAGCACTACAAATCCTGATCTGAAAAGTTCATTTTTGAATTACACTCAATTAGTCGCAGAATAGATTGATTTTCCGATGCGTTTAAGTGTCAATTGCTCATCAACAGTTCGTTGAATGGCAACAAAATTAGGTGAAAATTCATTCTGTTATGTGGGTTATGCGGTGCAAATCTTGTCATTTGAAGTTTTGTGGTTCGAGAGATACAATCAACGAACAATCAGGCATGCACTCCTACACACCCTAGAAACATGATGACAACTAATTCATAATAACAATATGGGGAAATTCATTTGATATATTAGCAGTCTATAAATTTACAACACACTGTCATGCTTGATGAACATATAAAACGCAAAACACTTGCCAAAAGTATTCACAGCAATAATATTTGGAATCACTTGCTTTGCGACATTTGCAACTATTGCGGTTATAGTAGTCCCAGCCGGCATACCGCTGAATATTATGTTCTCTGTATATTTCATTTCGTTGATTACTGAATTTGAACAGCAATCGAATGTGCCATCACTTGCTCTTCCTCACAGACTTGCTCCTTTAGGCATGCGTTTGGATTGGACGGATTTCATCTGCAAGAGCATGTGTAGTATGCTCATAAATTATTGTTGCGAAAGCACGATAACGTGTACATAGTTGCGTCATTTTTTGCAAAGATATGCCGACGAGAAACGGATATCGGTTGAACTGTAAAAGGTGGACATGCGATTATGACTGATCGGCAAGTGGACGAATCAGTCGTTGGAAGCCTCACGGTCCTCAGCCTGCTTGATATGCTCATATTTAGATAGGCGATTCTGTTCGTGGTAGAAAAAGAAGAAAATTGCAATTCCGCAAGGCGAGGATCCGTAGAAATGGGAAAAAGAGAGAAAAGGAAGGGGAACATCTGTAGAAATGGGAAAAAGAGAAACAAGGAGAGGGAACAGCGATGCAAAAAAGTGAATGTACATTGATATTATCGATGTGAACAGCGAATTCATTCTCAACATCGGAAGTAGATTTATTGTGGTATTGTATGGGAAAAACAGAACAGACTTTACAATATTTCGTTTGTTGCACTATATTTTTTTATGATGCTAGAGCGAAGACAAACGAATGCTTTGCCATATATGCAAAATTGATGCGGAAGACACTTCCGGGTGAAATCGAACAGAATATCGCTAAGAACAGCACGAAAATGTTTCACTCTCAATGACGATAAGGCAGGGAATGAACTATATATGAGAGAACTTTGTATTGGGGGATTTGTTCACTCATTCACTCAGAGAGAAAATAGTTGCGAATCTTATTGGGCCCAACTGATCAACAACTTCAAAATGTCGAAATGTTCAACGGAGAGACATATGAGTTTCCATTTATTGCTTGGCATCCCTTTCCCACTCCTTCCTCACTCGTCCTATCTCCCTCTCTCTTCACACACAGATAGTTTGTGTATTCTGGAAAGTACATGGAAAACCTCTATAGTCTTTTGCTGACTGATTCCAGCAGAGAAAAACGACCATCGGCACAAGTGAATACATTGACATGATGGCAGAAGTGGAACTTAAGGTAATTTTTCGGCGGACCCATTCTCCGAACCATGCATGGCTACTAAGCAGTTCGTTGGCGGTCGACATTTGCTTCCACCTGAATACACCTTCTTCTCGAATTTCGGTATTGTGAGCAATGAATTATCATTTAGAGCTAATAAGTGTCTTATCAATAAAGTCATATTGCACATATGTAATTGTTTTGCATCGAAGAGTGCAAACATGAATCTCCACAACATCGCACTCGCAGCTCATTAGCTTACCGTGAGCGTGAAAGCCTTCAGTGACCACGATGATATAGAGCTATTAATAACGATGAAGCCATATAATGAAGCAGCTAAGTTATGTTAACTAAGGCTTATTAGTGCGAGCTCTCCAAAATGCGTTTATCTTAAAAACAATGGCATAAATACTACAGTGGGTTGAATTATAGGTAGGATGTGGAATAGCCATGGGAAATAAAGTGGGAAAGAATTCGTTTAATTGTTAATGATCTTAGCGAAAACTCATCAAAAATAATACAGTTACTCGAGTTTGAACAACTCTGTATGACGTGTCCAACCTCCACCCCTCCCCCTCCCCCTCTCCTTCTCCAATAAGAAAACTTCAAATGGCATCTCGGCAATTAGTGGCGATCACATGCGGGTATATTTCTAAAACTTTTTGTATGAATCACCGTACTGATCGGGAAACAAACAATTTCCTGCACTTATGAAGCTAAAAATGTTTGAACGAAATCTCAAATTTCCACGAAATTAGCATTAAATTACTTCACAGATCTGTTCACGTTGATGAAATGGTTCTCTAAAACTTTTTTGCGCAATTAAACGATGGAAACGATATCACGGTACACTGAAAAAGAACGAATCGAAGATTGAAAATCGCGGAAGGGTCAGAAAAATATTTAAAAATGGAGAAAATCCATCCTGATTTCAATTAGTTGCGCCTCCTTTATCGTTGAAATATACTGAAAAGAAATGCCTCACTTCGATTACAACTCAGCTCACTGAATAGATTTATTTCGACAGGAAACCGTTTCTTCTTAATTTTCAGCCTATGTTTGATGGAAAAAGGCGTTGTATGTATGAACACATCAGGGACACAGTGTATTGTCTTCTCGGTGTTTGCGCCTACGAATCGTACCACACATCTACGCTGCGGAAGGTAACACAAGAATCTCGACGGATTCGACGTGCTACGTGTGGGCATGTGTCCCCAACTACAAGGGCACAGATATGAAGGCGATCGAATCTTCACACTATGCTTGCATACCGGACGGAAGTTCCAATGGCGGTATGCAACAAATACGTTCCTTGAAGGGTTCCATCGGAGAGAGGTGGAAAATGATCACTCGTGATTTGAGATCGCTGATTTGCAATCCTTCGGTGGTCTGTAGGTGGTGAAAATGGTGATTTGAAATCCTTCTTACTTGGAGAAATTAGTGCGGCAAATTGCTTTTTGGCATTGAACAGTGATGTCATGTCCATGATGAAGGTTATGGAATAGCGTAACGGTCATGTTGGAAATGTTTCGTCGCAGAAACAATTTAACCTGAAGTCATTTGTGCAAAGAAACCACAACGGTGGTAATGTACGTTGGAATCGGAGGTCATTTCAAAATTTTCATTAGGTTCCGTTACGTTTAAACAAGAAGATGAGCCTTTCCATCGGAGTATTTTGCGGGTGAATTCTCCAGGAAGGCAAGAATACAAATTGAAAGGCTAAATAATACGCCGCATGTATAGAATGCGGGAGATAATCTGATGAAAATTATGCCATGAAGGGATAGCCATTGAATCGCTCATAGAATACATAAGAACTCGAGCAGAATCGTACCTTTTCTTACTTACGATTGCCATCGAGCAGCCGTGATTCTCCTCAGAATCATAGGCTTGGGCTTGGCGGAATCAAGCGGACCTCAAAGTTACCCCTGAAAATGTCGACTCAAACATTCGACTATATGAGTTTTTGGGCTCAAAACTAATTGATGGGACGGAAAGGAACCGAAGATGTAGTATTGAGAACTTCTATTGATCGCGAGCGAAAGAGCAACTGTAATACAGCTTGCCCACTTTACTTGCACCTGTGGTAACTCGGAAGGAATCCTTGAAGCCTTGAATTTTCTCAGTCGAGAGAAGAAGTCACATTGCAGAGTTTAACGTTGTATAAATGTGGTTCATTGAAGAGAGAGGAATTTTGATTCATTCGATCTCAAAACTTCAGAAAGGTTAATTCAAAAGAACGGGGAAGGGCATGTTTACTCTCAAAACACTACGAACACAACGCGACTGTTCATCACCGAATACCTTCAAACTGGATGCACTTAGATGGTGCACATTCTTCTAGTTATCAGAGTCACACGTTAATGCTGTATATTGCCTCATAATTCCAATCGATGGCCGAAATCTGAAATGCTGGAATGAATTAAACACGACTGATTGGTTACAATTGAGTGATCACAACGAAGAATTGCAGATAGTTCTTATAAGCACCCAATATTGATATAACATGATGCTTTTGAGTGAATGAACACATTCCTCGATATTATCCACGCTTCGTGTATGGCCAATTCTCACAATGAGATTTATTATTTCTTAAGATTTTTAAATGACTTTGGCACGAAATGGGATAAAAGAAGATAACGAGCTTCTTGATGGAGCTGCATATCAGATGCAACACTTTTAAAATAATATTAAGCAATGGATTAGGAGGAGTTGAACTCTATGAACTAGATACACATTCTGGCATCATAACTGAGTTTGCAGAACACGCGATAAAGGCATATTCCGCTCTGCTGAGCACAAGGTATACAATATTCCTCTGTAGCCCAAAAGTACAATTTTTGCAATTTGCAAAACAATTATTAACAGTTGTGAAGCTTTTTTAGAAAGGTACTGAGGGGAGGGGGGAGGGGAGAGGGGATTGTAGTGATGTCGTTCGTACACAGACGCAATACTTGCGCATTCTTCAGGCAGTACTGGGGCTAGACCTACACAATGAATTTTGATTAACACATTATGTGGATAACTATCCCAAATTCATTCCCTTCTCATTAATGATCGCCTTTGCGAGGCTTCTGAAAACGTACGAGAAATATGCCTCCGCGAATTTCCTCCGGAGGCATTCAGATATGTATCGAAAGTGTCTTTTTTGCTGAAGATGATGTGATGATTGACACGCTGATGCATTTTTCCATTTGTTATATGCCGCGCGCAAGAGCAGCATGGAGAACGTCCACTTTTTTGGTAATTTCAGCTGAGGGATCAGTGATTGCAGAAGCTGCGAGTTTTTCCTCTGTACGATGCACCAGGCTTATGTATCGACTTTGAATGAAGCTATGGAGATTTAGATGTGCTGAACAATCTGAAGACGTTATCAGTAAAAGAATTCAGAAATTTTTTGTCTGCAAATGCGCATAATTTACTTTATTCTATTGTCAATCTGTGAAATCGGATTACATTCTTCCGTTTTTTCAGAACTAGCTTCAATAACGTGTTTGTGCTGATCGCATTACACTGCATGCAAACATGCACAATCAATTACAGCAAATATAAGCAGATGTGCAAGCAGACCCTCTTGTTCAAACGTTACGGTTGCTCCCATTAAGTAGGTGCTGTGCAAATAGTTTAACTATCGATCGTTTCTCATGTCGAATACCCCCAAAGGAGCCAAACAGAAATTTGTAGATGATTGGTGATAATTTTGTGTCAAAATATATCAGAATGAAGAAGCTCGTTGACGTGAGACCTGAAAATATTTCGAGAATTTCGGTTTGGTCCAAAATCAGTCATCAAACTGGTGAACAAGGAATGCACTTTTAGTAGGTGGAAACGCCCAATGTACGCTAAAGGTTCAACCTGGGCCAAATCCGGAAAGGTAATATGATGCCAAGAACTTTGAAAGAAGAGCGATTGTTTGAATTCTTACTCGCCTTGTTTCAAAATATCGTCGATGATGACTTCCATTGCTCATTGCTCGATTGTTGCGTCGAACCACTGATGAATGTTGCTTCCATCAAACAACGTCAAGATTGCAACTGCACGAAATCTTTGCCTTTTTTTAAAGCATTCTGCATATATGAAGGAATGCCACAAAATGAGCTTGAGGAGGAACGGATATACAAATTGGAGAAGGAGGATAACCTATGCACGCGGTATAAAATCTTTGTTCAAAGAAAGCTTACTCCCCAGAATACCACTGCGCTCCAACTTGGGCAGAAAATGTCGCCGATGTTGGCATAAGCTGCGCGAATGGAAATCGTTTTCGCTCTCTGATTTTTCACGTGACGCCCTGCTCATTCGATACATATATCAAGTATGAAAAAAGCCATTACAAAAATCTATAAGGAACTGGTGCGAATTTCTCTCTTTACCGGTAGCGATAGAAAGGAAATGAGGGAAATGCCAGGTTGGCGAGGAATATTTTTGCCAAGATAATCAATCCAAGCTGGAGTCGGAATGTATTAATACAATGATGTAAAGACGGCCGGTGATATAAGCTGCCACAACTTTCACACTGCCCTTTAAAGGTGATCATCTGTTGCACAATTGGATGTTTGCCTCATAAAATTGTCTACGAATAGCTACGCTTTTAAATAAAAAGATCCACTTTGATTTGGTGAATCGATGTGCTTTGAGAAAAGATGTCATCGGAGAAAACGTAAGGGCAACACGAAAAATCAAAGGGTGTCGCAGTGCCTTGCGTTCTCGCTAAGCAATGCTCACACAGACCGAACGCAGCTGAAAGTTAGTGCGCCACAATTATAGCGCTGCTCTGAGGCAATTGCTTGAGGATTTGTGAGGGCAACGTTTGCAACGTACGCAACTCAAACTACGAATCGTAGATCGAGTTGACATAAAATTACATCACCGACTATTGTTCGGTTGCCATCGAATTCTTTCTGGTCTCGAAGCTCCTTCTTCCTACACTGATAGTGCGCATTGCCTTCTTTTGGGACACTCTCTCCACATGTTTCATCGTCACTTCTCTCTAGTTTTTCGATGATATGCCACTATCTCTAGAGAACAGTGCGAAATGGATGGCACAAATAGATATCTTATTGGACCTTTCTTCCGTGTAGACAGATGATAGGCCTGTTATCTTCGCCAGATTCTATCAGACAGCTTCAGTCAAACAAATTTTTTATGGCTTGCCATTATCAGCGAAACAATAAAAGGCTTCTTCAACAATTACTGCGTGCAATGCGTGCAGTTGATTTCAAGGTGCAAAAAATCGGACATGAATTAGGCAGAGGTGCACATTTTAACTCGTTTATGTATTAGCATTGAAAGTCATCCTCGTTGCCATCGAATGTCTCTGCTGGGAATCGCACACTTCTGAGAAAAAAATACAAAGAGTGAGCGTGGAAGGATGAAGGAGATAGGGGGAAAGAGCCAAGAATCGCATTTAATGTCAGCTTGCCGCTCTGTCTCGATGGTTAGATTGACTTGAATTTCGCATCTTCCTCATGCATATTACATGCTCATTGCTGCTATTGTTGCCAACAATGTCATATAAAATAACGCATGAGAACAATTAAGTTGGTGTATTGTTACTTATTTGCATCACATCTTGTTCAAATTAGCCGGTGAGTGGTACAGTTTCAACTGCGGCATGAACGTCTTCTCTCTGCATTATGTCAGTCGTTGTGGATGGCATCATACCATACATTATGATCGTCCTCATCCAGCTCCACATTCCTCTACGTCTCTAGGACTCATATATTCCTGGGCCATTTGCTGGTTGCCATGCTCAGTTCACCTCTCAAAGGATCTGTCGCTCAGGTGAAGGCTTCCATTCCATCGATTATATCAGGTGTTATTTCTGTGCGATCCGAAAATGGTCTGAAATGATCACCATAAAGAGGCGCAACTGCCAGATTTGACATATTTTCTAAAATGTTTTATCAAGTGCAACGTATTTGCTGCGCTTAGTACCCATCGACGAATAGAATCATCTCGAATGAGATCATGTCGTCGCATGTTGGCGTTCTCGTTGTTCGAATTGATAACTCACTGAGCAAGTGAGGCCAAATTGAGCGAAAATTGAGGAGAGTAGATAAGTTACAGATTTTTCACGATCGACTACATTTGCGCACAAGTACGTTTCACTGAACACCATTGCAATTTCAAATTGTTCGCTGTGCACTCCTCATTGATTTCAAGGAAGCGTTTCACTGCCGAGCACATCGCCGTGCTATAAGTCATTTGTAATCGGAGAGTGGTGCGTGTACAACAGGGCTATCAAGGATTTATTGACAAGATCGCACATGGAAATCACCATATTTGATGAGGCGATAAAAATAATGATCGCCAAAGAAATGAACGAAGGCAACATTTATTCATCAAAGCCTTAAAATGCACGGAATATGATGGAGGTATTCTGTATGGAGGCGAAATAATTCAAATGCTCATAGACAGACGATATGGTGCTCATTGCATAAAACCCCGAAAGGTTGCAGAATTTGTCAAATGATCGCAACAGCAATCGAGCTCAAAATTCGCAGCTGTAAAACGCAGTGAATAAAGAATGAATGCTATCCCAAGTTCGAAATAAAACTCGAGAAGAAAAATGTCGAACCAGTAAACTATGTCCATATAGAGCAAGCGATAGAAATGCAGAACGATCTCGGCTTAGAACTGAGTAGAAGAAGAGGAACGCTATTCTCATGAAGATTTGCGATATCTTCGCCGATAGTGAATCGCCGCCACCAGTGGAGGGAAATTGTTCAGCAGCACTTTCCTTCCTCTACAGTAATTTGGAAGCGAAGCGTTGAACGCAGCGCTCGCAGAGGAGTGGTAGTTAGCGCTGCCTCAACGTTCATGAAACCACGCATGGTTGGCATCAGCAAGCTGCAGCTTATCTGCTCTGAAGACCGCAATATCCCAATATCTGTTGGAGAAATCGCTAAAGTGACGTATGTCAGAAAGTACAGCTGAATTGGACACGTAGCAGGGGATGAACGACACTCGGTGAACCAAGAGATTCGTTGAATGATTCCCATGAAATATAGGAAGAAAAGCCAGCCAGGACAGTCGCGAGATACAAACCAGCTTGTGTGTCTACGTGAAGCAACGTCGGTGCGACAAGGGCTGGACCGAGATCACCTGAGGAATGGTTGCCAACAGCATCGATGGAAAGGAGCGTGTCGGTGAAACTATAGTAGCCGAAAGTATCCAAAAGTAATAAGTACTCAGCCCCATCGTTTTCATCCGATAAAAATTGAAGAGAATATGAGGGCATTTCAGAGTAGTGTTATTCATGATGGACAAATCCTATTTCGAGTGATAGCTGCGTTCTATCGCTCAAAAAGTAGCTCATACCGGCTAACGCACATACACAAGTCGTTCACATCGCACTACTATTCTTGAACGTTTCACGCCATTGTAAATATCATTCACACAAGGAACGTCATATTCCTCTGTCATCGGATTGGTGTTCCTGTGTGACAGTAATGCCGACCGTCCAGCGCATTAGTTTTCGAAGCCGCATCTTCTAGCCCTCTTTGCTCGAAGAGTTTTCATCCGAATTGTAACACTCCTCACTTATTGTTGAGTTTTCTTACCGAGAATAGGTCAGCAAAGTGTGCCTACAGTTAATGCGATATAGGAGAAACGATTTATATTATCCGAAATTTTCAATGGCCCAATTTTGTATCACATAAGCCTTGAATTGATGTGAATTTTCGGGAGTTCCACCTGGATTTCCTTCGATTTCAGACGAGTTTAGTTACTGCGAACTCGTTCAGCTTTCCATTTGAAAAGTTTTCTATGGATGTGGTGGGAGATGAAAGTTCGTTCGTTTTCATTTACTGTCACTCTCAGTCAACAGCCAATATCGGGTAATTTAGTCGCCATGTCATCACACTAGTAGGCGCTATCTCCTCATATATTTCCTGTTGTGAATCAGTCACTCTGATATCAAACACGTTATCAGAAAGGAAGGCACTTCTCAAATTGTGCGTTTTAGCGATGTTGCGTAGGATTCTTTTCCCTTTCAGTGGCCATGATATATCACAGATACCATCATGCGGACTCAGCATGGGCCAATTACAATCAGGTTCCAAAACAATCGTCGCAAGCCATGTATCATATCGTGATCTATTTACAGCTGTCCCGCTCAACTGCTCATTATCCATTGTCTCCACAAGCACTCAGTAAAAAAAGTTTATTCTCTGTGGCAATTTGAGTCAATGGCAGAATAGCTGCGTCAAAATTTTTACGTAGAAAGCACGCCGGCATTAAAACCCTGGAAAATGTGATGCGAGTGAGAGTCCAAGCCCTGGTCCAGCGCCATCGGCGCATCGTGAACATACACATACGCCTCTGCCCTTACGCCATTCGCAGCTTCCTGTTCCACAGTTCTGAAGAGAACTTTTCACTACTCATTAAAAAAATGGAAGAGAGAGTGCGAATTTCTTTTGCTCAAATCGGCATATGCAATGAGCAAGTGTGTTTATGCGTAGTGTCGATGTGTTGTTATGGACTCTTGACCAGAAGGGTTATATTCAAATTGCTTTATTAAACCGTGAAGAAACATACAATAGTATATGGAAAAATTGACGATATTCGAAATGAAAGCAATTTGCAATTTGTTATATCAGCGCAATTTGTTATATTCCTGAATTCAGTTTCTTCAGTCATCCCTTTAGTATGTTACAATTATCAGAGTACTAGTAATATGCACAATACGCATGTACTCCATGTGGGGCAATGCAGCGACTAAATCACCGCAAGAGTGCTGAAATGAAATGGTGCGTGGGAATGACGAGTAAAAATGATTAATTGCTTAATCTCAAAATAGAAAAGTAGTGTTGAAATCTTCGCTCTCTTCGTATATCTAACAAGAGTGGATTTATGTTTAATCCAATTTCATTCGTTTCCGCTAATGCCAAGTGAAGTAAAAACTATGTGTACTTCATTAGTGTATAGAAAATTGCAGGCAATTTTGATTGCGTCGTTGCAAGAGCAGCATCGACCATCTTGCAAATCTTATCCGCTGAAACCTCGTTTACACTTCTGCGATGTTAGCGAACTTTAGTCCAATGTTCTATTAGCTACAGAAAATTTATTTGCAGCGATACAAGTAAATACTGTAGTCAGACAAACGAAGTCATGAAAAAAGCTTGTCCGTCGCATGAACCCATGCTAGCTCTTTTAAGTGTTAGTACTTTATATGTGGCTCAGTCGATGCGCTTTTGCATGAATAAATGTAGATAACAAAACTTTCTATAAATGAAACTGAATGCAGCCAATATAAATTTCAGGCTTTCCTCCACTAACCTTCCAAAAAATTAAGGCACAGGAATAAGGCTTCTTATATGCAAAGTGCTCGATCAAGTTGTAGCGTAAATGCCACTTCAAGTAGGGAAATATTTCTGCTCCTCAACTCGTAACAAGTTTAGCTGTTATTGAAGTAATTCAACTAAAACCGCATGACATTTGCCGCATGATAACATGATTGCCTGAAAACCGCATATTACCTGATATTTGCAAGATGTGATGCAGAGCGCGTTTGCCGCCTTGTCCAAAACAGGTGTTCGCATGCGCGCACAAGAGGACACATAGATTTCAAGGGCTTCCGTTGTGGTCACAAGAGTCATCAGAAGCAAAACAAATGGCTGCTGCATAGTTGCCGTATACACTTTTCGATAGGAAGGTTATGAATCTGCAGATGGTGCAAGACGGCTGAAAATTTAGAGAATTGTAAGAATAAAAGTGTAAAATCAATTTTGAACGATATCGAGATAGCTGTTGCTGCAACCGCTCGTTGATTTTCCATTCTTCTATATGATTCAAATTTTCCACGTGCAGTTGACAATATTCGCAATGTCCACTTATCACAATAGCCAAGCTGATCCGAGGAATCACTTCGATCGTATTTCCAACCAACGTACCTCTGGCAGCAAAAACGTTTTCTAATCGTTATATATTTGTGGCAATCTCGAAGCAATACTGTACACATCAATGAAAGCGCTTTGCTTTTTCTCTTAGCCAAACGTTATTGAGTCTTGTTGACAGAAAAACGCTCAATCATAAAATATTTTTGGAAACATATCTTTAATGTGGTCTGAAAATCGCTGATTTTTGACAATGTATGCACCAAAGAAACAATGAGAATTTGATGAACTAGGAAATGAAAATCGATTCAGCAAATGTGACAGCAAAAAGTGGTCAGCAAAGATGTTTCTCTGTAGATTCTACTTATTTTTAGGAAAACTCTTCAATAAAGGGCTGACAACGGCTCGAAGCGGAATTGTGTAAAATAGGCTTGCAAAATGGTTTGTACTGAGAAGAAACGCTGAACACTCGATGATTTTTCAGCAGCACTGCCTAAGCCAACCGTCTTTATCAGTGCTGGAGTCGTTTCACAGCGATGACTCATAAGAAAACAATTTTCAGTACAAAAGTTGTCTCACGATTAATCACAAATCAGCACTCAATAGAGTCAGTGATCGTCTCGTCGAAGGAGTCTAAAGAATGAGCGAAGTGATTGTTTCCATTAGTTACAATATAGAATTGCCTTCCAAAAAAGTTCCTTGCCTTTTTGCTGGTTTTTTCTCGCTTGCACTTGAAATTCTTTCTAGGAAAGTTCAGCAAGAACTCCTACTTCCGAATGATCGCATAATTTTTGCGTAAATAAGTTATTTCGATGAAAATTTTTAGGAATATCGGAAATGGTTCGATGATAAAAGATTTTAAAAAAACTCGGTAGAAGATCTCCTCTGATTATAGAACAAGTCTGAGAAAACTAAAACATAATAACTGAGATTCTGTCATTCAGAGTCGAATCAGCATTGCATAGTCCGTATGAGTGCGATAGCGCGTGAAAGTGATCTTCTGTATAAAAAGTGCCCTTCATAGGGCAAATATTGAATATCTCTTATCAGAGGCATTTTTATGACCGCAATCATAAAGGTGAAATGTTTGACGATTCCGCATTTCTCTGATTCTGCAAATCTTCTGCAGAAATTATCATAGGCGGTGGAATGCATTCGATGAAGCATGCACCTTTCATGCGATCCGATGGCTCATTGAAATCTCCACAAAAGAATTGATCGTTGTAAAATGATGGCCAAACAAACGCAAAATGTGTGAGACATGATTGGTAGGAGGCTGATATAACTCTTCTCAAAAGTGATTCGTAAATCCTCTAGCATAAAGGCTCACCCCCAGTGCAGATTATATCCTTGAAATGTTGCACTTCCAGCTTCAATTGTTTCTGGCTCGAAGCAGCTAAGCAGAGGGGTACACATATGAGCACATGCGAACAAAGCAATCGCCACCATAATGCACGTGATGAATGCAATTTTGCAAAAGTATGCAAGAGTGTAGTTAACAAACAAAATGGTGACTGAAGAGGCATCACCCCTTATCCTAGAAGTGCTCCGTTCAAATATTAAATAAGATCAGAAAGGCGTATGAGCGCAAGAAAAGGCCAATTGAAGTGCAACCGTAATCATCAATTGAAGCATCATAGTTTCGCGAAATTACAAACAAAACACGCTAGTTTTTTCCAAAGGAATTCTGGGATGACCTAAAATCCATTCACTTGGATTGCCAAACAGCCCCTCTGAAAATAATTTTTGAAGAAGCAAATAGATCATGCCAGACTGAAATAAACTGAAAAAGCAAGTGCTGCGTTTTAGAAGAACTCCTGGAAAACAAAAAAAACTGTGTCAAGTTGACAGAATATTTTGCTCTCTTAGCTGGCAGTTGGCTATTTTTTGTTGAGGGGTCCCAACGAGCGCAGAAAGCAAAAACATCAACAAGTCTCTTACAATTTCTATTTGCCAACTCTTCGTAGTCGAGCTTATACATTCCTCTCCCTCTCCCTCCCCCCCCCCCTCCCTCCCCCCTCTCACTCTGTTCG